>JAVIAB010000139.1:84592166-84799666 GCA_032433765.1 Megaustenia siamemsis
ATTTTCTTAGCTGTCCATGGTATTCTCAACATTCCGTAAAACCACATTTCCACAGACTCTTGTTATTTTCCTATCTGTTGTCCTATTGTCTATGATTCACATCCATATGTTAAGACTGGCTCTATATAACATTTAAGAACTCTTTTTTCTATTTAATTTAAATTTATAAAATTTAATTAATACTAACATGTATCGACTTCTATGTTTACCATTTCCAACTGCTTCTGTGTGTTCTCTTTGAGATGCTGCGTGCTGATTGGCCTGTTACATGTCGTTTTGACCTATAATATGATTGTTACCAACTACTCAAAGATGTGTTCAATAATAATATATATATATATAAATGTTCACAAAAACATGAAATTGTAACAAACTATGCATATCTGGGATCTGTAGTAACTAACAATGAAGTCAGCCAGAAAGAGATCAAAGTAAATTAGCAATAGCGTCAGAAAAATAAATCGCCATAAAACATACGCCTTAATATACTGGGTACAAATAATAATACATAAATATTATTATATGGGAAACTTCCGAGACAAGTATTCAGCCCTACTGGGAGATACTTGCATTAATAGGAAAGTACAAATTTACAAATTTATTTCCGGTCTGTGATCGTTACCCTATGCTATAGTCATTGAGAACGTCATCGTGTAAGACACTGCTGCAATAGCCATTTTTTTAGTTGGCTGCGTGCAGTGTGCCAAGCGTTCGGCTTCTCGTGGCAAGGCGCGGTGCCACTGAGTACGGGTTCGATCCCACTTCGGACCATATAATTTTCTTTTTTTTTTTTCTATTGTTGTTTGTCTGTCAATTTTTCCGAGTGCTAACACATACTTCTTTGTTCTATTATACGCCTTAATACCAGCAAGGTTGTAAAAGTAACATTACTGAGAACATGTATATTCCCGATAGCAACATATGCTTGTGAATCATGAATGTTTTTGAAACAGCAAGGAAGAAAATAAGTTTATTCGAAACAAAATGATACAGACAAATCTTTCAGATACATCGGATAATAAACAAGAGCAATGAAGACATACTCGCATTATTTATACTTACATAGATTTAAACATAAAAAAGTATGGCTTATAAACACTATCCTACAAGAGAAATTAAACTACTATGGCCACGTCAAAAGACACAGCGTGTTGGAAAGAACAATAATGGAAGCATGATTCCTGGGCGACGCATCAGTGGCAGACCAAGAAGAGGGTGGCTTCAAGACATCAAGGACAGCTTGAACATGACAACAGAAAAAGTGGGAGATCTGGCTAGGGAGAGAGATTCTTTCAGTCGAGATGTAACGTTCTGTGGGAGATCTGGCTAGGGACAGAAATTCTTTCAGTCGAGCTGTAACGTTCTGTGGGAGATCTGGCTAGGGACAGAAATTCTTTCAGTCGAGCTGTAACGTTCTGTGGGAGATCTGGCTAGGGACATAGATTCTTTCAGTCGAGCTGTAACGTTCTGTGGGAGATCTGGCTAGGAACAGAGATTTGTTTCAGTCGAGCTGTAACGTTCTGTAGGAGATCTGGCTAGGGACAGAAATTCTTTCAGTCGAGCTTTAACGTTCTGTGGGAGATCTGGCTAGGGACAGAGATTCTTTCAGTCGAGCTGTAACGTTCTGTGGGAGATCTGGCTAGGGACAGAGATTCTTTCAGTCGAGCTGTAACGTTCTGTGGGAGATCTGGCTAGGGACAGAGATTTGTTTCAGTCGAGCTGTAACGTTCTGTGGGATCTGGCTAGGACAGAGATTCTTTCAGTCGAGCTGTAACGTTCTGTGGGAGATCTGGCTAGGGACAGAGATTTGTTTCAGTCGAGCTGTAACGTTCTGTAAAGGACAAACAATTTGATGATGAAAACATGAACGCGTCAAATAATTTGATGATGAAACATGAACGCGTCAAATATTTGATGATGAAAACATGAACGCGTCAAATAATTTGATGATGAAAACATGGACGCGTCAAATAATTTGATGATGAAAACATGAACGCGTCAAATAATTTGATGATGAAAACATGAACGCGTCAAATAATTTGATGATGAAAACATGGACGCGTCAAATAAAACCAAACAATGGTTGTTTTAGCCATCCAAGATAAAGTTTATGGAAATGACTATCATGAGACGCAACTCCTATCATCATCATCATGTGCCATACCGGTTGGCCTAGGCGATCATGTCCTTCCACCATCTTCTATCTACAGTGCATCGTATCAGTTCTGTTGTTGACTGTTTTCCATGTCATGAAACCAAGCTATCCAGTATTTTCTCTCTTTGTCGTCCGCGATTTCTCTTTCCTTTTATTTTGCCAGTTGTAACCAAGTATTCCAACTTTCCTCTTTTCATGATGTGCCCGAAAAATCTTGATTGTTTCTTTCTGATGTTTTTTAGGAGTTCCCTTTTTGTGTTGGCCTCTTTGAGAACTTCCTCATTGGTCTCAACTCCTATATCATTAAGATTTGAAGTGGTTATATTGAAGCATTCTCTTTTCAACACACTAAGAACATAAATCTATGAGGAAATGGTACAGGCAAAATGACAGCCGATCATCTGCTACAGACGTGCCAATCAAGGCTAACAGAGAAGGTTCTTGTTGCCATCTTCAAGACCGTACGAGGACACGCTTTTGTAAAGATGTGACTAGCATTAACGTCTTCCTTGAATGTATCAAGATTAATGTATAGAGTACACAGAAAAAAAAAGTAATTATGTCGGATACACAAATAAAAGTTATTAACTCCAAAGAAAACCAGTCTTATTGTATGGCCGCGACGCATGGAGAACAACAAAAAGCTAAATTCGGAAAAATACAGTCTGTCATTAATGTATACATGAGCAGAATGAAATGATGTAATGGTATGACAAGGTTGGAAGTAAGGCGCCCTACAGTAACACCGATGAAAGCTGCTAGCGACTCATAGTTGATGGTTTGCGCCATGATCGTTGAACCAGAACTATCCAGACATATCCACCTCTTAGCGATGACTGTATTAACACACTAACTATTCTAGTCTAGCCAGATAAGAAGAGATCTAGAGGGAAGACAACAAAGCCAGATAAGTAGAGATCTAGAGGAAGACAACCAAGCCAGATAAGAAGAGATCTAGAGGGAAGACAACCAAGCCAGATAAGTAGAGATCTAGAGGGAAGACAACTAAGCCAGATAAGTAGAGATATTGAGGGAAGACAACTAAGCCAGACAAGTAGAGATCTAGAGGGAAGACAACCAAGTCAGATAAGTAGTGATCTAGATGGAAGACAACCAAGCCAGATAAGTAGTTATCTAGAGGGAAGACAACCAAGCCAGAGAAGTAGTGATCTAAAGGGAAGACAACCAAGCCAGATAAGTAGTGATCTAGAGGGAAGACAACCAAGCCAGAGAAGTAGTGATCTAAAGGGAAGACAACCAAGCCAGATAAGTAGTGATCTAGAGGGAAGACAACCAAGCCAGATAAGAAGCAATCTAGAGGGAGACAACCAAGCCAGATAAGAAGATATCTAGAGGGAAGACAACCAAGCTAGATAAGTAGAGATCTAGCGGGAAGACAACAAAGCGAGATAAGTTGAGATCTAGAGGGAATACAATTAAGCCATATAAGTAGAGATCTAGAGGGAAGACAACCAAGCTAGATAAGTAGAGATCTGAAGGGAAAACAACCAAGCCAGATAAGTAGAGATTTAGAGGGAAGACAACAAAGCGAGATAAGTTGAGATCTAGAGGGAATACAATTAAGCCATATAAGTAGAGATCTAGAGGGAAGACAACCAAGCCAGATAAGTAGAGATCTAGAGGGAAGACAACCACGTATTATTTTAAAATGTCATGCCGAGTAGGGATCAACAGTGAAGGAAGTCCGGTATTTAAAACACGTCATACCGATTAAGAATCAAGAGGGAAGGCAGTCACGTATTTAAAACACGTTATATACCGATTAGGGATCACGAGGGAAGGCAGTCAGGTATTAATAAACGCCATGCCAGGTAGGGATCAAGAGGGAGGGCAGTCATTTATTTAAAAAACGTCATGCCGAGTAGGGATCAAGAGGGAAGGCAGTCAGGTATTAAAAAACGTCATGCCGAGGGCGGATGTGTTGGACCTTCTACTTCTTCTTTCCTTCCTCATTTGCCTTTCAGCGTCGAGGGGAGATATAATTTGCGGTCTTTTTCTCTTCTGTTCGCCTCTGCAGTTCTTATGTTTCCTAGTGCTTATAATATTCTATCGATCCATCTTTTTCGTGGTCGACCCTTGGGTCTGGTATTCCCACAACGTTTATTGAAGGCTCGTTGTGTTGTGTTTTGATCTTTCTGCCTCATCACGTCGCCAAACCACTTTATCTGTTATTTCTTTATATATTCTAAGGCCGGAGCTATTATTTCTAGATTTTTTTCTCAATTCTTTATTTCTGTTTTGGGCCGAAGGTGCATATATCACAGGTTTCCTGCAAACGACAACACAACTCATGTACACCCCCCGTAACGATAAGGCAAGTGACAAAACAGGGGAAAGAGATCGCGGTCGGTAAAGAATATATTTGTTCGTTTTTCGTTCGCCAGCTTTTACCTCTGACGAAGTCCCTAGAGACCAGGAACTGGGTCCCTCGCCTCACAGGCAGATAACTCAGACTTCGTAGGTACTCATATTTTTTTCCGTCGATGAGTAAATTGACGTTTCAAGCCGGGCCTCGCTGCTGAGACCAGAGATGGTTACCGCAGAGAGAAATCATAAATAAAAAATCCTAACCGATGTATGTCCCCAGTCTTCTCCCCCCCCCCCCCCCCCCCGATAAATAATTAAGATATAGCTTGGTAGAGGTTGGTGTCGTGTCACAATCAACAACAAAATTAATACGATGGACTATAGACGATTACTTGTAGAAGGACATGCCTGTCTACGCCAAGGAGACAAATAATAATAATAATAAATGAATACTATTATAGAGGGAAACTTCCCAGGCAACAATCAGCGAATCAATTCAGAGGAAGCGGTATGTTTACAGCACTCGGAAAAAATGACAAATAATCAAGGAAAAAAACAAACAAAGAGAAATATATGGGCCGAAGCAGAATCGAACCCGTACTCCTTGCCACATCGCCAAGCCAAAAGCGGAAAGCCAAACGCTGGGGAACACTGCCAGCTCGGCTAACTGTGTAGTGGCAAAACACTGTGCCAAAGAGTACGGGTTCGACCCTGCTTCGGACCATATATCGTTCTTTGTTTTTTTTTAATGTTTTTGATTATTTGTAATTTTTTCGAGTGCTGTAAACATAACTCTTCCTCTAAATTGCTGCTTGCTTGCTTGCGTTCGCCCGACGACTAAAGGTATACCTCTTCATCATCCGCCCTTAAAAGGACGTTAAGTGGACGTGTCTGCGTTGTGTTGTGGTTTGCAGTATAACTGTGATATTTGCGCCTTTCGGCCCAATACATCCGACTTCAGCACGACATTTTTGAGTACCGGGTTGTCTTCCCTCTTCGATCCCTGCACGCTTGGCCACACTAGACAGGTTAGTCTGTTACTAGAGGCACCACGGAGAGGTGGAGCAGGGTCTGGGTAGTTCTGGTTCACCGATCCTGGCGCAAGCCATCAGCTGTGGGTCGCTGACAACTTCCAGCTCTGATGCTGTGAGGCGTGCCTTCGCCTCCTTCCTCTGAATTGATTCGTTGCCTACGCCAACCGGTATGGCACATAATGATTAACGTAATCTTAAGGACGATTGACGAAAAGGAGATATAATTATCCCTTTAGTCATCGTGTGAATTGATATAACAATATGAAGTGTTGCAAAACTTCATAGAAATATAAGATACTATCAATTACAGTGTAAACAGAAAGACAAGAGATACTACAAATAAGATGCGCTGATAGGACGTTTATTCTTTGCGAAAGCGAACCGAGAGTATTTACATGAGATTTTTTTTTCCATTTAATAATTCCTCGGCCATGATAGAAAAAAAGATAGTCCAAAAATACTGCACTGGACATGCGACCGGTGTTCTTTGTCCTATGTTCCTCCCTCTTCCCTCTCCTCCCCCTGCATACTCCAAAAATGGGATGATGCCGTAAATATTATATATATATATATATATATATATATATATATATATACAGCCAAAATAAGAATATAAAAAGCAAGAGAGGCTTTCATTGCACTGGGAAACATATGGAAATCCAAAGAAATTAGGTTAAATACAAAAATAAAAATTTTCAACTCAAATGTTAGGGCGGTCCTATCATATGGCTGTGAAACATGGAGAACAACAAAATTGACAATCACGAAGATACAGGCTTTCATTATTGGATGCTTACGCAGAATAAAAGGATGGAAATGGCAGGACAAAATCACTAACATAGAATTATGGAAATGTACCAGTCAAACACCAGTGGATAAAGAGATACAGCGAAGACGATGGCGCTGGATAGGACACACACTACGGAAGCCAACTGAGAGTATTACACAACAGGCCCTTTTTTTGGAATCCCCAGGGGAAAATACAAAGAGGAAGACCAAGGAATTCTTGGAGAAGACAGATAGAAGCAGAGATGAAGATGATGGGGAAGACATGGAATGATCTTAAAAGAATGGCAAAAGACAGAACGACTTGGAAAGTATTTGTTGAAGGTCTATGCTCCACTGGGAGCTAAAAAGGTAGAAGAAGATATATACATACAACACAAAAACATGATTTTTTTCTGAATCAGGGTAAAGTTTGAACAAAACACTGTCATAGCAAGTGACAGAAATGTTTAGTCTGTAAATTAACTTCAATAAAATTGTGTGGAAAAAGGAAAAGTATTCCAGCAGAATTATTCCCCTTAGATCTCTTGAATTTAGGCATCATTAATCCTGACTTGAAGATCTGGGCGTCACACTACGGCTGCAGATTCATAAACATCACCGAACGTTAGGGATATATTTATATCTTTTTTGGAGTTCGCCATCTTTTACCTCTGGCGAAGTCCCTGGTGACTATAAACTGAATTTTGTGCGTGAATCCGCTTTTGCTTGACAGCGGTGTGCACAGGGGTCCTTTGCCGCACAGACAGATAATTCCTTATTCGGAGAACTCATATTTTTCCCGTGGATGAGTAATTGATGTTTCAAGACGGGCCTCGCTGCTGAGGGATGGTTGCCGCAGAGAGAAATCACAAGTAAAAACCCCAATTGTTACAACCGAGATTTGAACCCACAACCTCTCTATCTCGAGATCGATGTCATGCCTCGAGATCAACCAGTCCCCAGTTAGGGATACACGGTCTGTCTATCCCAAGGCACGTCATCCAACAACTGTGACGTAGTACGCACAACGTTTGACAATGGCTGTACCCACAATGCTTGACTCACTGGAAAAAAAATATCTAAAGCTACATAATATCGTTTTAAAAAAGTCAACCATGAAGAGAAGTTGGGCAATCTAATAATGAGAACAAGAAAATGAAGAAGAACACAAAAGGACACATTAAGTACAATGAGCCACCAACGTTTAAATAAACATGAACACAAGGGGAAAAACCTAAACATTTTAACATGAAGATCTTGAGAAAAGTCAACACTGCAGAATGTGATGTTGATTGATACTTAAGCGATAGAATGCGTCAGTTAAAATGGAATTACAGACACATGCACGTGCTACTAGATCTCGTTGGCCAGATCTTCCCAATTAGCCAAATGTCCGGAATTACACATTTTATTCTGCCATTCGCGGAATCCTATAAGTTCTGTGTGGAGAAATAAATTGGTACAAAGAGCACAGGACGAGGTATTTTGTGACATTCTAGACCCAACGAAGGCAGGGCGAGTGCTCATCGACATATGTCACGAGGATGAGTGAGGTTATGGGGTCCACGCCCGCATTGTCGCTAAACTGCAGCAGGATGACATTTGAAAGCGTCGACCATTTTCTAGCATCTTATATTTAGTGTCCTGAGGCTGACACTTGACTCTTTCATTTATAAATGCACTCGGTGTCATATATTTTCTCATTCACTACATTTCTAACACACTCTCTAAACGCTAACACTCTAACTATCCTCTATCATGTAACTCACTCAGTCTTACATTTTCTTTCAGTGTCCTATTATTTCTAAAAGACCACTCACTCGCTGTTTCGCAATCTCTCTAAATCAGCCCACATTCTTTGTCTAATAATCTTTCTAATTCATCATTTACTGTTTCACCACTCGTGATATGTCACAGTATCTCTAATTCACCGCTCACTCTTTGTTCAATAATCTTTCTAATTCATCATTTACTGTTTCACCACTCATGATTATGTCCCAGTATCGCTAATTCACCGATCACTCTCTGTCCCATTCACTTTAATTCACCATTCACTGTGTATTTCTATTTCTCTTCACAGTTCAGTCTCTGCCCCAATCTCTCTAATTCACCAGTCTCTCTCTGTCGAAATATTTCTAATTTCCTACTCTCTATCTGTCCCAATTTCGCTAGATCACCAGGCATTCTCTGCTCTAAAAAAAAAAAAAATGTAAAGAGCCCCCGTCGCGCCAAGTGGCGTATAGGGAATATGGTGTTAGTGACCATAAATTTTACAGACCTTCGGCACATGATTTTTGGGGTAATGTGGTTGGTATTACGCCCGTGCCGCTTTACTTTCCCAGAAAAAATCCGGTACCCATTTAAGGCTGGGTGAACCCAGAAGCCGTCGGTTGGGATCGAACCTTATCTCTTGTCCTTTGTAGTCCAGTTCACTAACCACTGAGCTATCGCGGCTCCCATTCTCTGCTCTAATCACTCTAATTTACTACTATTTATCCCTGTCGAAATATTTATAATTCACCACTCACTCTTTGCCCCAATCCCTCTAATTCACCTCTCTCTGTCTCTCTCTCTCTCTCTCTCTGTCCTAGCCTATATAATTCATCACTCGCTCTCTATTTCAATCTCTATAATTCACCACTCACTCTATGAATTATACGCTTCAAATAAATTTTGAATGAAAGCGCTGCATGAACCTCACTCACGCAATCCCATCGTTGTGTCCTACCACGCTCTGTTTATATAACATACGTAATGCGTTCGCATTTGAATATTTGCACCAAACAAACAAATACAAAAATAAACAAACAAAACCCATTTCTCTTCCTCAAAAATATAAACACAAATATACCGCAACACAAAACAAGTGAAAACTTTTTGCAAACAGGCAATCTGCTTTTAAGTTCAATATGAGCAATCTGAAGTCTTCTTCTTCTTCTTTCCTTCCTCATCTGCCTTTCAGCGTCGAGGGGAGATATAATTTGCGGTCTTTTGCTCTTATGTTCGCCTCTGCTGCTGTTATGTTTCCTAGTGCTTCTAATATTCCATCGATCCATCTTTTTCGTGGTCGACCCTTGGGTCTGTTGTTCTCACAACGTTTGTTGAAGGCTCGTTGTGTTGTGTTTTGTTCTTTCTGCCTTGTCACGTGGCCGAACCATTTTATCTGTTGTTTCCTTATATATTCTATGGCTGGGGCTATTCCTAGCTTTTTTCTCAGTTCTACATTTCTGATCTTATCTCTCAGACTGTTTCCTGTCATTCGTCTAACACATTTCATCTCTGTAGAGGTTATTTTTCTTATTGTTCTTGCATCTAGAGTCCAGGTCTGGCATTGGTAGCACAACGTTGGAATGAAGATTGTATTGTAGAGTGCTCGTTTTGCCTCCAGAGTTATTTCCTTGTTGGACAATAGTGGTGATAACTGTCCGATGATTTGACAAGCTTTGTTGCATCTTGATTCTATCTCTGCTGTTTGGGAATTGTCGTTTGTCATTAGACTTCCTAGGTATTTGAATTCCTCTACTTGTTTTAGTTGTCTGCCTTCTATAGTTATGTTGATGTTCTGTTTATTTTTGGCGACATTCATGACTTCTGTTTTGTTGATGTTGATTTTCATGTTGTATTTTGTTCCTAAGATGTTGAGTTTGTTTAAGTGTTCTTGTAGGTCTTCTATTGTTTCATGTATTAGTGCCTGGTCGTCTGCAAATAGAAGCTCGTTGATCTCCTCTGTCTCTGATGGGTTGGCTAGCTTGCATATATGGTCCATGTATGTAATAAACAGTAGGGGGGATAGTACGCACCCCTGTCTTACACCTGATCTAACTTCGAAGTAGTCTGTGTAGCCTGTTGCTGTTCTGACCCTGCAGCTGCTGTTGGCGTAGAGACTTTTAATAATGTTGGTTAGATGTTGGCTTACTCCGTATGTTGTTAGTATCTCCCACAGTTGTTCTCTGTTTACTCTGTCGAATGCTTTTTCCTGGTCAATGAAGGCTATGTATAAGTTTTGGTTGTGTTCTGTCGTTTTTTCTGCAAGCTGTTTTAGTGTGAATAGTGCGTCGGTACATCCTCTGTTTTTTCGGAACCCCATTTGAGAATCGCTTAACTGTAGTTCTATTATTGGTCTCAGTCTTTTTTCCAAGATTTTGGCGTATAGCTTTCCTACATGGCTGAGCAGAGATATACCTCTATATTGATTGCAGTCTCTTTTGCTACCTTTCTTTTTCCATATTGGTATGATGATTGCCTGTTGCCAGTCTTCTGGGGCTTGTTGTTGGTGCCATGCTGCATTAAATATTCTGTGCAGCCATTGCATTCCTGTTTCTCCCGCTGCTGCTATTATTTCTATTGGAATGTTATCTATCCCTGGTGCTTTGTTTCTTGGTGCATATTTGATTACTTCTTCTATTTCAAAACAATCTGTAACAAAAATAGTGCATTTAATATTTTAATCGTTAAATATTATCAATCCATAATTTAATGTTAGCAATCCATTATTTTATATTATCAGTCCAATGTTTGATATTACCGGCCCATCATTTGATATTTATCAATCGATCATTTGATATCATCAGTCCAACTTTTGATATTACCAGTCCAACAATTGAAATTGTTCAACGGTTACAATATTCATTACATCATTTGATATTATTTATACATATCATCCCTTTGATATTATCACTCCAACGTTTTTTTTTAAAATTATCAGTTCACTTTTTAAAATAACCGGTACACTATTTGTCATTACAATTCCACCTTCCTTTGATATTATATATAAATGAGTTTGATATCGCCTGTCCACGTGTATTACTATTGTCTGTTCCTTCTGCACATTTTCTCCAAGGGTGATTTTCAATATCTTATTTATCTTTTCGTGTTAAATATACATAATTTGTCTTTATTGAAACGTATCTCTTTTTTTTTTTTCCAGCTGCCTCAAAACTTAATTATTTGCTTTATTCTCCACGAATCTAATTCTTCCTATTTTTCTGTATTTCCGTACTTATAAGGGTTTTTTTCCATGTTATCTTATATATCATGTCCACACTTCTGCTCTATACATAAGTGTTGAATGGATATGTACTTTACAATCCTCAATGCCATTTGTGCTCTTGTTTGTTTGTGTGTAAGAACATGTGTCATGCATTTTGTCCAAATTATCTTTTGTATGGAGAACATTGAATTTGTCTAGATTGAACATCCTGTCCCACACACTGCACCAGACCTCTCACGTCTTTTTCATCCATCTGTCGGCAGGTGTCAATCTCACCTCTACCGACTCACAAATAAAACAGCAAAGCCTGTCTGTAAATCAGATTGAAGGAGTGAGAATACGGGCCCCATACATTCACCCTGACCGCTCACATGCCATTTTCAATTGGCAACAAAGAACCAGATTCCAGAGACACCGGCTGTCTTCTCTCCCGGACCGTGTGACCGTCTTGCTAATAAAAGCCTTTTCCACGACCATATTGAAGTAAGGGCCGGGTGTATTTCCATGTTCCTACTATGGGACACGATTCTGAGTCCAGAAGGCGAGGCCAGATTGCGCGCCCAAGTCACACCAAACTCCCAAGCTCCCAATTACAATAGAAGGTGATGCAGCTGTCGATTCGCTAATTTAGCTAAACCATAAACTCATGGGCGTCACTTCAGATTGTTTCCAGGGAGGAGCTCCCGTTGTCGATTTCAAAGTAGATCAACGATGCGAACTTCAAATTTCACGTAGATAGTTCTTCTTCCTCTTCTTCTTCTTTCCTTCATCATTTGCCTTTCAGCGTCGAGGGAAGATATTTGTGGTCTTTTGCTCTTCTGTTCGCCTCTGCTGCTCTTATGTTTCCTAGTGTTTCTAATATTTCGTCAATCCATCTTTTTCGTGGTCGGTCCTTAGGGCTGGTGTTCTCTCAACGTTTATTAAAGACTCGTTGTGTTGTGTTTTGATCAACACTGCCTTCTCACGTGGTCAAACCATTTTATCTGTTGTTTCTTTATATATTTTATGGCGGGCGTTATTCATAGCTCTTTTCTCAGTTCTTCATTTCTGATATTATCTCTCAGTCTGTTTCCTGTCATTCGTCTAACACATTTCACCTCAGTAGAGGTTATTTTTCTTATTGTTTTTGCACCTTAAGCCCTGGACTGTAATTGGTAACACAACGTTGGGATGAAGATTGTATTGTAGAGTGTCCGTTTTGTCTCTAGAGTTATTTCGTTTTTGGATAATAGTAGTGATAGTTGTCCAATGATTTGACAAGCTTTGTTGCATCTTGAGTCTATTTCAGCTGCTTGTAAATTGTCGTTTGTCACTAGATTTCATAGGTATTTAAACTCCTTCACTTGTTTTTGTGGTCTGTCTTCTATAATTATGATAGCTATTCTATTGTTTTTTTTCGTTATGTATTTGAATTATTTATTAGCTTAGTTCGTATTGGTTGGTGCTAGTTAACTAACTATTAACTTAGTAACAATTGGATCGTTACTAAATAGTGATTTTTCAGTTATTAATTTAAAAGTTATTCCGTTATTTAAGTAGTGCATTTAAAATAGAATTATGGAAATGTACAAGTCAAATATCAGTGGATACGGAGATACAGCGAAGACGATGGCTCATAGGGCACACACTGCGAAAGCCAACTGAGAGTATTACATAACAAGTCCTTTTTTGGAAATCCCCAGGGGGAAAAAAAAGACAAAGAGGAAGACCAATGAATTCTTGGAGAAGACAGATAGAAGCAGAGATGAAGATGATGGAAAGACATTGACTAATCTTTAAGGAATGGCAAGATACAGAACGGCTTGGAAAGTGTTTGTTGAAGACGTATGCTCCACAGGGAGCTGAAAGTTAGAAGAAGTAATTCATCATCATCATCATCATCACTGAGTGTCGTTTCTGCATCGAAGGTTGGTTACCATGGAGCGCCATTCCGCTTTGTCTATTGCTTTGATGGTGCAGGTTGCCATAGGCTGACTTGTCCATCTTATAATGTTACTTGTCCATGTTAGTCTTGGTCTGCCTCTGCTTCTTTTCCCTTCCAAGATTACTTTTAGTAGGCTGCTGTGTCTTTTAAAATTCCCTTTAAAAATCTCATTTTTCTTGTTCGAATTGTATTTAGTAGTTCTCTTTTCAATTTTAGTTGTTTCAAGACTTCATCTTTTGTTTTTTTGTTTCCATCCAATTTATCCTTATCTTTATAAATCCACATTTCAAAGGCTTCAGTTTTCTGTTTTCTTGTCTATTGTCCATGTTTCCACACCGTACAGAAATGTTGAGAAGATATAACATTTTACTATTCTGAGTTAATTCTTTTATTTTGTATCTCTTTCTGGTATTTTCATAGAATAGGTTAATTAAGAAAAGTAGGTTTTTATGTACCTTTCCCGGTGTTGTATGTTTTAATGTAAGTATATTTTCCATGGCATTAAAATTACTTTTTGCCATTCCTATTCTTTTGTTTATTTCAGTTTTATATTTTCCATCACTGGTTATAGTTTGTACAAGGTAGCTAGCTGTAGCTCTGAACTGTCTCCAGGTTTATTCCTTCAAATTTGACATCCACTTGGGGTGTCCGGTTAGCGCAATCGATAGGCGGTTGGCTTACCACGACAACAGCCGGGGTTCGTACCCTGGCGAGGACACCTGGGTTTTACTAATTCCCTAAAAATTAGTACCTCTGAAGTCGGAGTAAATCTGCCTGCATGGCGAGGGGCATCCTTAATGGAATAAAACAGACTTTACACGCAAAATTCAGTCCCACAAAATTGAGTGGGTGGGACTTCGTCAGAGGTCAAAGCTGACGAAAGCGAACGAACGAACGACATCCACTTGCAGGTGTTAAGTATTATCTTTGTTTATGTCATAGTTTTAGTCTTTTTGATCATCATCATCTTCTTCTTTCATTCCTCATCTGCCTTTCAGCGTCAAGGAGAGATATAATTTGCGGTCTTTTGCTCTTCTGTTCGCCTCTGCGGCTGTTAGTCTTTTTTTTATATTCATACCCAATTCATATTTTTTTGCTTGTCCTGTCTATTTCGTTAAGTAATTATTGTATATCTTTAGGATTGCCTGCTAGTAATACAGTATCATCAGCATATCTTAGGTTCTTGATTATCTTTCCATTAATGTTTAGTCCTGGCATCACTGTGATATTTTTAAAGATTTCCTCTACTTCTACCTTTTTAGCTCCCTGTGGAACATAAGGTCTTCAACAAACACTTTCCAAGTCGTTCTGTTTTTTGCCATTCCTTTAAGATCATTCCATGTCTTCCCCATCATCTTCATCTCTGCTTCTATATGTCTTCTCAAAGAATTACTTGGTCTTCCTCTTTGTCTTTTCCCCTGGGATTTTAAAGATTTGCTCAGTGTATATATTTAAGCAAGCTTGGTGATAGGATGCATCCCGGTATTAATCATCATCATTTTATATCAATAGGTGTAGAAGTCTCTTTGTGATATTTTATTATTTCTGTTTGCTCCTGGTATAAATTACACATTAGTCGTATTCTGTGTCATCAAGATGTGTATTTTGTAGACAGTCTGTGAGCTGTTTGGGGGTAAAGACACAAAGATGCATCAAGATTCTTAGAAATGAGAAGCTGCTGTAAAGCTGAGGATGATAAAGAGAAGTTTAAAAAAAAAGAAAACAAAATGGTATGGTAAGAGCTTTACGTAGGTGAGAAACAAAACAAAAGTAGAACGACGTTTCAACCAAGAGGGCCTTCAGCTGAAAGATCAAATATTCTTATATTTTTGTTTTGTTGTTCCTGCCAAAGCTCTTCGTGGAAGAAATGTCGTTATACTTTTGTTTTGTTTCTCACCTACGCAGAGCAGATACCATACCACTTTTTTTTTTCTTAAAAAAAAATTTCATCACCATCATTATCATCATCCACATCGTCATTATCACATATAAGTTGTTTATGGTGTACTCTATCAAAAGCTTTGGTGTAGTCTATAAAAGAAGACATATATTGGTTTGTTTACTTCTGTGTACTTTTCGATTAATGTCTTTATGCAGAATATGGCAAATTTTTTAAAATCTTTCGCCAACTTTGACCTCTGACGAAGTCCCTAGATAGCTGAATTTAGAGTATTAATAGGTTTTTTTCCCTGGCAGCCGTGTGCAAAGGGGTCCCTCGCCACACAGGCAGATAACTCCGTCTTCGGAGGTACTCATATTTTTTCCCTCCATGAGTAAGTTAAGTTTCAAGCCGGGCCTCGCTGCCAAGACCAGGGGTGGTTGCCGCAGAGAGAAATCATAAATAAAAATCCCAACCGGTGCAGCCGTGATTTGAACCCACAACCTCTCTGTCTCGAGGACGGCGTCTTGCATCTGAACCAACCAGTCCCTAGTTTGTTATTTAATTATTATGGAGTTAAATAATGAATTATGTAGTTACCTAAAAAAACTTGGTAGGTAATTAATTCGCTGGATATTTTTTTTACACAGATAACTGATAAATTAATTATTAAGGCAATGCATTAATGAATTAATTATATATTTAATTAATTAATTAGTAAATTATTTTATTATTAAATTATTATACTAAATTAATTAATTCGTTGGGTATTTTTTTTTACACAGATAGCTGATAAATTAGTTATTAAGGCAACGCGTTAACGAATTAATTATATATATATTTAATTAATTAATTAGAAAATTATTTTATTATTAAATTATTATAGTAAATAAATTAATTCGTTGGGTATATTTTTACACAGATAGCTGATAAATTAGTTATTAAGGCAATGCGTTAACGAATTAATTATTTATTTAATTAATTAATTAGTAAATTATTTTTCAAGTTCCAGAGTTAGTTAAATTAGTGGTTCATTTAATTAATTTTTGAAATAATTAGTTAGGAAGTTAAATAATCTATTCTTTATTTAGATTAGTTCGTTATTTATTCAAGAGTTTATTTTATTCATTAATTAGTGGGGTTGGTAAATTTACTATATTTATTTTTTGTAGTTAACTATTTAGCTTGAAAAAACTTAGTTTCTGTCTCTCTTTCTTCCTGTCTTTCTTTCTTTCTTTCATTCTTTCTTTCTTTCTTGAATAACTGTTAAAGAAATCATTAGTCTTCTTCTTCTTTCTCTTTCTCACTGGTGTCGTGGTTATATCACTTGTCGTTCTTGAGTTGCTCGAACTATCTGAATTAGTGATTTTCCTTTGTTGTTACATGTCTCTATCACTGCATCTATCCATCTTCTTCTGGGTCTTCCTCTTGGTCTTTTTCCATGCATTCTTGAGAAGAACGCTCTTGATGGTGATTGGTAAGGATTCATTCTGACCAGGTGGCCAAACCATTTAAGTTGTTGTTGTTCTATATATTCTTGGCAGGGTTTAATCATTAGTTCTCCTCGTAGTATGTCATTGATAGGACGCTAAGTGGGCGTATGATATTTGTGTTGCAGTTTGCACATGGCATATTATCGTCATGTAGTTAGATCTTGTACCCACCTCCCCATATTTTTAGAACCTTCTGTCTTCTCACCTGACTGCTTGGTCAGTGAGATATATATAGTTGGTCATCCCGCCCTCTTATTTTAGTTCATTCAGAAGCTGATCACGCTCTGGACCACAGGGAAGTGACCTTTCTTTTTATTTCCTTTCTTGAGTATCTAGCACATTATTGCCATGTAGTTAGATTTGTGTACATATCCTTATATATATATATAGCTCAGTGGTTAGTGAACTGGACTACAAAGGAGAAGAAGTAGGGTTCGATCTCAACCGACGGTTTCCAGGTTCACCCAGCCTTTAATGAGTACCAGATTTGTTTCTGGGAAAGTAAAGCGGCACGGGCGTAATACCGACTACATTCCCCCAAAAATCATGTGCCGAAGGTCTGTACAATTTATGGTCACTAACACCATATTCTCTATACGTCACTTGGCGTGACGGGGGTACTTTACTTTACTATGATCAGAACAGCTTTATCCAAAAATGCTGGAAAATATGCAAGAGTAGAACTTAAATGTCACTTTGCTTATTTTGACAGAGACTGTGACAAACAAGCTCAAATGAAGGAAATGAGGTTTTGGTCAGTTATTGTGCTGCTGATGACCCCAGAAGGTTGCCTAGCTCATGCTCCACTGTTTCTGTTAACATGTGTACGACATCGTGTTCTACATTGGTAATATATATTTAGGAGACAAATAATAATAGATTAATATTGTCACGGAGGGAGACTTCCAAGGCGATAGGTCAATGAATCATTTCAGGGGGAGAGGTATGTCCACAGCACTTGGACAAAAAAAAATCACAAATAATAATAATAAAAAAAAAACACTCAAGGAAAAAAAAATCACAAAATAGTAAATTAAAAAAAAAAAACACTCGGGCAAAAAAATCACAAATAATAAATTAAAAAAAAAACACTCCGACCAAAAAAAAATCACAAATAATAAATAAAAAAAAACACTCCGACAAAAAAATCACAAATAATAATAATGAAAATAGAACGATAGATGGTCCAAAGCAGGATCGAACCCGTACTCCTCGGCACAGCGCCTTGCCACGAGAACCAAATGTTAGCGCACACGCCCATCTCAGCTACCTTAAAATATAGATATCATTTGTGATGTCTTTCACGCATATATAGTCGTGACTATAGTATAGGGTTACGAACACAACTCGGCAATAAATTGTATAGGAGTTGCCAGTGAGAACAGCGCTGTGCCACTGAGTACGGGTTCGATCCTGCTTTAGTCCATATTTTTTTCTGTTGTTGATTATTTGTCAATTTTTACGAGTGCTGTAAACATACCTCTTCCTCTGAATTGATTCATTCAATAAATTGTATACCTGTATTTTCCTATAGCTTTCCATAGTTCCCCTCCTAACTGATAGATATAAGATTTTTTCAGCCGGAACGAGCCAGAACGCGTTCCTATATACTTTTATGATTTTAACAGTCACGACATACAAATTCCAAATTTTACAAATAATGGAAAATTATAATGGTTCTTTATGTTGACAACAATAATAGTACAAATATAACTACATCTGAACTTCAGGTGCTTTAAATAAGAATATGGATTTTCTTGTAAGGTCGATTAATAAATAATTATCATTGTGTGAACCAGGCAGCTGTCGATCAGGATCGAACCGAGCTCTTGTCTTTTGTAGTCCAGTTCCCTAAACACCGAGTTTTCGTGGCTCCCAAAAATTGATGTTTTTGTGATATATTAGTAGAATAATGATTGTATCAACAAAAGTATTAGTAGAATAATGATTGTATCAACAAAAGTATTAGTAGAATAATGATTGTATCAACAAAAGTATTAGTAGAATAATGATTGTATCAACAAAAGTATTAGTAGAATAATGCTTGTATCAACAAAAGTATTAGTAGAATAATGATTGTATCAACAAAAGTATTAGTAGAATAATGATTGTATCAACAAAAGTATTAGTAGAATAATGATTGTATCAACAAAAGTATTAGTAGAATAATGCTTGTATCAACAAAAGTATTAGTAGAATAATGATTGTATCAACAAAAGTATTAGTAGAATAATGCTTGTATCAACAAAAGTATTAGTAGAATAATGATTGTATCAACAAAAGTATTAGTAGAATAATGCTTGTATCAACAAAAGTATTAGTAGAATAATGATTGTATCAACAAAAGTATTAGTAGAATAATGCTTGTATCAACAAAAGTATTAGTAGAATAATGATTGTATCAACAAAAGTATTAGTAGAATAATGATTGTATCAACAAAAGTATTAGTAGAATAATGCTTGTATCAACAAAAGTATTAGAAGAATAATGATTGTATCAACAAAAGTATTAGTAAAATAATGCTTGTATCAAAAACGATCTAAGATTGGCAGTTATAAGCGTTTCGGGACATGAATTATTGAATTTTTAACCACAAAAATTTGTAAATTTTCAAAGCGGTTTTTTATCTTTTCTGTTCAAGGAAACATTTTCTCTCCAGTCAGGACTTTCCCATATTCTCTCCAGTCAGGACTTTCCCATATTCTCTCCAGTCAGGGCTTTCCCATATTCTCTCCAGTCAGGACTTTCCCATATTCTCTCCAGTCAGGACTTTGCCATATTCTCTCCAGTCATGACTTTCCCATATTCTCTCCACTGTGGTCACAGCTTCCTTCAAATCGCGTTGACATTAGCGAATTCCGTCGGCGATGTAGATTACCCTGCAACACTAAACGTCGGCACAGGCGACAAGATTTCAAACGACATCCATCGAATAGAGAGTGCACAGTCACTTTCTCACTCCAGTTTCCACACACAAAAAAAAAACACACACACACACATTTAAAACAGATAAAGCAACCGAAACGGTTTAAGCGACCACGTTAACCTCTGTAAAAATGTTGCATTGTCGATTGTGGCGTTAGCAAGATCCAACTCTAGTGCGAGCCAAGTCGGCTGCGTGGACAATAATTTCAAAGGAAATCACATACAAAAAATAAACAACGTGCAAACATTCACTTCCAACTCCATTTCACTCGAACAAATGGAAAAAAAAAAAAAAAAAAAACTTACATTCATTTTGGATGTATAAAAGAAGTATGTAAGTTTTAACCTCACGTAAACAGATCAACCAAAATTGAATTTTCCGGCTTGCTGCGAGAGCTACTGAGTTAAATGCTCTGTGCACACCGTGAGCTGTGTTTTTCACCCGAATCGTGTTTCGATATTCCGATTGCTTACTATGAATGATGATATCGTATGACGAAGGACAGTTCAGATTGGTTCACTTTCGGTGCCGCTTCGCCTTATGTCTTTTGGCGCATGCTGTTGCTGCTGTTAGGGGGATTGCATCTGCCTTTCTTTGTTTGGATCCTTCAATGATATTAATTTTAATTCCAATGATTCCACTGGCACGGGCGGTTGAACAATTATGGATTTTAATTTGTTTGCAGTGATACGGGGCCTTCGACAAACTACTAACCAAAATATCAGTAACAAGAAAACTGATCTTTGGTTATGTCAAGAAAAGACAACAAGGAAAAATATTGTAACAACAGGACAAATGTGAAACGAGAGGTCGATGTAGGAAAACGCAGAAACTAATAAACCTCCTAATAGAGGCAATAAGTAATTAGTGATAAGAAACATTAGCAGAGATGAAGATGATGGGGAAGACATGGAATGATCTTAAAAGAATAGCAAAAAACAGAACAACTTGGAAAGTGTTTCTTGAAGACCTATGCTCCACTGGAAGCTAAAAAGGTAGAAGATAAGAAACATTCTATCTATCTATTGTCCTTTCGAGCCGAAGACGGCAGATAGGGCAGAACCACAATCTCAAAAACAGAAACCTTGCGTGCCAAAATGGCACATATTGCAGAGATCACTGCTTCTAAAACCTATGGCGCTGTTTCCATAACAATACTTTTTACAATGACAGCTTGTCAAACCATCGATCAACCTCCTTAGTCGCCTCTTACGACATGCCTGGAAGGTCACAGTGTCACTATTCTTTACCTCCTTCATAATGACGCTCCGAACACACGGTATATAAGAAACATTGCTTGGAGTAAAACATAGAGTGTACTGGTCGCGCATGCTGGACATGACTGGCACCTGGTGATGATGTGAAAGTAATGTTAAGTGTTCATTAATTTTGACAGGATAAGGGAAAAGGGTAGGGGAGGGTGGAGAGCAAGAACAAGCAAAGGGCAGCTCACGGTGACCATCGACCAATAGCAGACAACTTGGTTCAAAGTCAACGGCTCTGCCGATGAGGTCATACTTCATCTCCTTGCCGCAGCTCTGGTTAGTCTCAACAATGTGATCAGGCTTGTAGGGATCTTATTCTTTTTTCTTTTCTTCTTCTTCTTGTTCTTCTTCTTCTTCTTTCTGTTTCCCTGTTCTTCTTCTTCTTCTTCATGTTCTTCTTGTTCTTCTTCTCCCTGTTCTTGTTCTTCTTGTTCTTCTTGTTCTTGTTCTTCTTCTTGTTCTTCTTGTTCTTCCTGTTCTTCTTGTTCTTCTTGTTCTTCTTGTTCTTCTTGTTCTTCCGTAATCTGATGGGCTTTGAACTTAGGTCCTTCCTGTCCTGACGTCTCGAAACTACCCAGTCCCGTTTCAAATTTTGCATCGACCGGGGAATCGAACTCGGATCACCCGCTTGCCATGCGAGTATTCTACCGCTGATATGGTCCGGCCATATAGTTTCTCATCCAAGATGGTGAAGGCCCCATTCTCCTCGTCAAGTCTGTTTTGGCATTTAAAAAAAGAGTAAGGCCATTAAATACTCAAAAAGATGCAAGGCGCCTAACAGCAACAGGGATAAGAGCTGTCAGCGACCAACAGCTGATGGCTTGAGCCAGGATCGTTGAACCAGAACCATCCAGACTCTACTCCACCTCTCCGTAGTGCCTCTATTAATAGACTAACTTGTCTAGTCTGGCCAAGCGAGTAGGGATCGAAGAGGGAAGATAACCCGGTACTCAAAATGTTGTACTGAAGTCGGATGTTTTTGGTTGAAAGACACAAATAGTGTCATTTTTTTCCGAAACCCATAACACAACGCAGACACGCCCACTTAACGTCCTTTTTTCGGGCGGATGATGAAGATGAGAACTCTTTTAGTGATCGGGCGAGCACAAGCAAGACTATCTGATACTCAAAAAGACTAGTTCAAGTAAGATTTGCCAGGACGAAGGGCCGATTATATCGTAGTTTGTAAACGACAGTAGAATGTCTCTACAACAATGTATTGTCTTTTTAAGCGCTGCCTGTGAAGAGAAATATCATTTGGGCGAACGCAGAAAATGAAGAAAGATTTGTTTTGATAGTAAGCGTCAATATAGGGGAGATGACCGTAGCTATCATCGCTATAATGTCCCATGCCTGCATATTCTGCCTGGGATTTTAGTTTTTTTTTTAATTGTTGTTGTTTTCTTATTAATGGCGAGGCTGGAGGATATTCCGTCTTCACCAGTTGGGATTTTTATTTGTGATTTCTCTCTGCAACAACCACTCCTGGTCTCAGCAGCGAGGCCCGGTTTGAAACGTCAATTACTCATGGAAAAAAAAAAATTATCAGTACCTCCGAAGTCGGAGTTATCTGCCTGTGCGACGAGGGGCCTCTGTGCACACGGCTGCTTGTGGGGAAAAAAATGGATTCTTCCTCTTCTTCTTTTCTCTTTCACTGATACCTAAAAGGTGTCGTGGTTTATATCATTTGTCGTTCTTGGGCTGCTCGAACTGTCTGAATTAGTGATTTTCCTTTGTTGTTACATGTCTCTGTCACTGCATCTATCCATCTTCGTCTAAGTCTTCCTCTTGGTCTTTTTCCATGCATTCTCGAGAAGAACGCCCTAGATGGTGATTGGTAAGGATTCATTCTGACCAGGTGGCCAAACCATTTAAATTGTTGTTGTTCTATATATTCTTGGCAGGGTTTTGTTCCTACTATTTTTCTTATGGTTTCATTTGGTATTCTATCTCTTCTTGTGTTATTTGTTACTTTTCTCAAACAACGCATCTCAAATGTATTGATCTTTCTTAAATGTGATTTAGAAATGGTCCATGTTTGACTTTCATAGCACAAAGTTGGTATGAAAATGCTATTTATCATTTGTTGTTTAGCTGCCATAGAAATGTTTGGATGTCTTAGCAATGGTGAAAGCTGGTATGTGACAGCATTTGCTTTTTGTATTCTCATGTAAATTTCTCTGTTTAGTTTTCCATCTTCTGTGAACATTGTGCCCAAATACTTGAAATCTTGTTTTATTTCTTTAACTTTGATCTTAATGTTTAATGGGTGTCTTAATTTGCTTATTCTCATAGCCTCTGCTTTTGCTGTGTTAATTTTCATACTGTAGTTTGTGCAGCTTTTATCTAGAGATGTTAAATGCTGTTGTAGTAGGTTTTCATCCTCATATATTAGGCATTAGTCATCTGCGAAGAGTAGCTCGTTGGTGTTGTAGTTTTCTACCTCTATGTTATTATTTGATTTGTCCTTGTTGTTGGTTGTTTCCTGATTTATTTTGTCCATATATATGATGAAGAGGAGTGGTGAGAGGACACATTCTTGTCTTACTCCTGTTGTAACCTGAAACCATTCTGACAGACCTTCCGATGTTCTGACGGCACTTTGACAAAAAATGGATTAACTCGTAAAATTCAGTTCCTAGTCTCTAGGGACTTCGCCAGAGGTGAAAGCTGGGGAACGGGGAAAAAAATTAAGTAAAATAAAATAAAATTGGCGAGGTAGGGTTCGTTTAACTTCTGATTGTCTCATAGTTTATATTATCTCATAGTTTATATTGTCTCATAGTTTATATTATATCTGTCAGTAAAAAATGCGACTTAAAACATGGGGGACAAGATCTTCGCTCGGGTTGTGGTGTTCGTGTATCTCAGCTGAAGCCATCTTCTGTGCTTTCACTATTGTGTGACGAGCGTGCTCCACACGTGGGAACGTGCTGAGGAAGGCATCTGAACACTGTGAAGTTGTTGGTGTGCAATGAAGAGATTACCTGTCCAGTCTATCTATCTATTGACCTTTCGAGCCGTAACCGGCCCATAGGGCGTAGACCAAGATACACCTTCTCCTATATGAATTTTTGTTCTAGCAGTTTTCTTTTAAAGATATTTTATCAAATCTCGCCATCTGTCTCTGTTCTGTGCAAGCAGTTCTATCTCATTGAGGGAGCCGATTCCTGCTGCTCTTGCCTCTCTCATCAATGTTCTTCTCAGTGTCTCCCTGGGTCTTCCTAAAGTCCAGTAAACTAAGTTAAAACGAAACTAACAGAAGTTACAACTAAACTAAACTAAGTTAAAACTAAACTAATCTAAGTTAAAACTAAACTAAACTAAGTTAAAACTAAACTCATCTAACTTAAAACTAAACTAATCTAAGTTAAAACTAAACTAATCTAAGTTAAAACTAAACTAATCTAAGTTAAAACTAAACTAATCTAAGTTAAAACTAAACTAATCTAAGTTAAAACTAAACTAATCTAAGTTAAAACTAAACCAAACTAAGTTAAAACTAAACTAATCTAAGTTAAAACTAAACTAATCTAACTTAAAACTAAACTAATCTAAGTTAAAACTAAACTAAACTAAGTTAAAACTAAACTAATCTAAGTTAAAACTAAACTAATCTAAGTTAAATCTAAACTAATCTAAGTTAAAACTAAACTAAACTAAGTTACAACTAAACAAAACTAAGTTACAACTAAAGTTGAAATTAAAATAAGTTAAAACAAAACTAAGTTAAAACTAAAGTTAAAATAAAAATAAGTTAAAACTAAAGTTAAAATAAAAATAAGTTAAAACTAAAGTTAAAATAAAAATAAGTTAAAACTAAAGTTAAAATAAAAATAAGTTAAAACTAAAGTTAAAATAAAAATAAATTAAAACAAAACATTTTGTTAATTGTGCTGAGTGTGTCATTCTTAGTGAAATCCCTATTCTAGGATGCAGTTATTAATCTAATGCAGCTGAGTAGATTGACGAGGAAAAGAAATATCAGTTGTAGGGTTTAATAAAGTTCCAACAATTATAAGATTATAACATTCAACATTTCTTATTATAACATTCAACATTTCTTATTATAACATTCAACATTTCTTATTATACCATTCAACATTTCTTATTATAACATTCAACATTTCTTATCACAACATTCAACATTTCTTATTATACCATTCAACATTTCTTATTATAACATTCAACATTTCTTATTATAACATTCAACATTTCTCATTATACCATTCAACATTTCTTATTATAACATTCAACATTTCTCATTATAACATTCAACATTTCTCATTATAACATTCAACATTTCTTATTATAACATTCACAATTTCTTATTATAACATTCAACATTTCTTATTATAACATTCAACATTTCTTATTATAACATTCAACATCTCTTATTATAACATTCAAAACGAAACACCGCGAGCACCCCCCAGCTATGGACTGTTTCCCACCTCTGAAAGACACCTATGAGGGGGGCACTTTCACTATTTTCCACCGACTGGGTAAATTCAATTTCAGTTTCACTGCACGCGAGAGATATAATCGAGTTCCCACAGAAGGCGACAGAGTGCTCTTTTCTTTGCAGCCATTCTTTTAAAACACCAGCCTGATAATCGCAGACATTAAAAGCAGCACAAGAAAATAATAAAGGTGTCCATGTTTTGCCGTCGTGTTGCCTGTAGGGATGATGCGTAAGGCGTACAAAGGAGCTATTTTAAAGAGTGTAGTTCTATGGCTGTTGCCAGCACTTGTTCCGGTGCAAAGATGTTGAATGGCATGTTGCTTGTTCAGTTTACGTTTAAGTACAATGTGTTCTTATATTGTTCCGGACAGGTTTTTAGATCAACTGAAATTTGAGTGGCATGCTGTTTTGTTTAAGGAGACCTGCAAGCTGTTTTGCTTATTCCTTCATGATGCTGTTTTACTTAGTTTTTAGCGAGCTGTTTTTGCTTATTTGGGCTACGAGGCAATTTTGTCTCGGGCGATTAGCAGGCTGTTTTACTTATTGCTTCATTAGGATGTTGTGCTTATTTCTTGGCTGGCTGTTTTTCTGATTTAGGCGATAAGGCAATTTTACGCGGGCTATTAGCAGGCTGTTTTACTTATTGCTTCATTAGGATGTTCTGCTTATTTCTCAGCTGCCTGTTCTTTTCCTTTCTTATTTAGGCGATAAGGCAATTTAGTTGCGAACGATTAGCAAGCTGTTTTGCTTATTGCTTCATTAGGATGTTCTGCTTAGTTCTCACCAGGATGTGTTTTTTTTTATTTAGGCCAAGATGCTCTTTTGTCTGGCATGGTTCCCAATACTATTTTTTGTTAAATTTTAGGACATCATCATCAAGTGCCGTAGCAGCTGGCGATCATGTCGTTCCACAACTTTCTATCTATACAGATTTTTAACATTTATGTTGACTTCCTATCTAACAATCCACATAAAATAGTTCTTTTTCCTTTTTTTTCCCCCTCTGCTTACCTCTATTCGTTTTCTCTTAGTTTTTTTTTTTTTTATGTTGTCACAATATTGTTCAGCCTTTACCTTCTCTATACGTATCGAAGATCAATGAACGACTCTATTCATGTTATAAGTGTTTGTGTGTGTGTTTTTTTTTTTTTTTTTTTTTTTTGTGTGTTAAGAATTCTCATTATCACTCCATTTAGCTTTCATTGCTGGTTTTTGAGTTATTTAATTGTCATGAGATTATCACCATTGCACTCCGAACATGCCCATAGGTGCTCAGATCCCCTCCTCAGCAAGTCCTGTAGCGTCCAGCGATCGACAACTCCAGTTCTGTGTTGGTTGACAAGTCCTTTTGTGCAGCAACTTAGTCTCTCGATACTGGCTGTGCCCATCTTTACTCTCAAAAGTCTCTCGATACTGGCTGTGCCCATCTTTACTCTCAAAAGTCTCTCGATACTGGCTGTGCCCATCTTTACTCTCAAAAGTCTCTCGATACTGGCTGTGCCCATCTTTACTCTCAAAAGTCTCTCGATACTGGCTGTGCCCATCTTTACTCTCAAAAGTCTCTCGATACTGGCTGTGCCCATCTTTACTCTCAAAACTCTCTCGATACTGGCTGTGCCCATCTTTACTCTCAAAAGTCTCTCGATACTGGCTGTGCCCATCTTTACTCTCAAAAGTCTCTCGATACTGACTGTGCCCATCTTTACTCTCAAAAGTCTCTCGATACTGGCTGTGCCCATCTTTACTCTCAAAAGTCTCTCGATACTGGCTGTGCCCATCTTTACTCTCAAAAGTCTCTCGATACTGACTGTGTCCATCTTTACTCTCAAAAGTCTCTCGATACTGACTGTGCCCATCTTTACTCTCAAAAGTCTCTCGATACTGGCTGTGCCCATCTTTACTCTCAAAAGTCTCTCGATACTGGCTGTGCCCATCTTTACTCTCAAAACTCTCTCGATACTGGCTGTGCCCATCTTTACTCTCAAAAGTCTCTCGATACTGGCTGTGCCCATCTTTACTCTCAAAAGTCTCTCGATACTGGCTGTGCCCATCTTTACTCTCAAAAATCTCTCGATACTGGCTGTGCCCATCTTTACTCTCAAAAGTCTCTCGATACTGACTGTGCCCATCTTTACTCTCAAAAGTCTCTCGATACTGGCTGTGCCCATCTTTACTCTCAAAAGTCTCTCGATACTGGCTGTGCCCATCTTTACTCTCAAAAGTCTCTCGATACTGGCTGTGCCCATCTTTACTCTCAAAAGTCTCTCGATACTGACTGTGCCCATCTTTACTCTCAAAAGTCTCTCGATACTGGCTGTGCCCATCTTTACTCTCAAAACTCTCTCGATACTGGCTGTGCCCATCTTTACTCTCAAAAGTCTCTCGATACTGGCTGTGCCCATCTTTACTCTCAAAAGTCTCTCGATACTGGCTGTGCCCATCTTTACTCTCAAAAGTCTCTCGATACTGACTGTGCCCATCTTTACTCTCAAAAGTCTCTCGATACTGACTGTGCCCATCTTTACTCTCAAAACTCTCTCGATACTGGCTGTGCCCATCTTTACTCTCAAAAGTCTCTCGATACTGGCTGTGCCCATCTTTACTCTCAAAAGTCTCTCGATACTGGCTGTGCCCATCTTTACTCTCAAATGTCTCTCGATACTGGCTGTGCCCATCTTTACTCTCAAAAGTCTCTCGATACTGGCTGTGCCCATCTTTACTCTCAAAAGTCTCTCGATACTGGCTGTGCCCATCTTTACTCTCAAAAGTCTCTCGATACTGGCTGTGCCCATCTTTACTCTCAAAAGTCTCTCGATACTGGCTGTGCCCATCTTTACTCTCAAAAGTCTCTCGATACTGACTGTGCCCATCTTTACTCTCAAAAGTCTCTCGATACTGACTGTGCCCATCTTTACTCTCAAAAGTCTCTCGATACTGGCTGTGCCCATCTTTACTCTCAAAAGTCTCTCGATACTGGCTGTGCCCATCTTTACTCTCAAAAGTCTCTCGATACTGGCTGTGCCCATCTTTACTCTCAAAAGTCTCTCGGTACTGACTGTGCCCATCTTTACTCTCAAAAGTCTTTCGATACTGGCTGTGCCCATCTTTACTCTCAAAAGTCTCTCGATACTGGATGTGCCCATCTTTACTCTCAAAAGTCTCTCGATACTGACTGTGTCCATCTTTACTCTCAAAAGTCTCTCGATACTGACTGTGCCCATCTTTACTCTCAAAAGTCTCTCGATACTGGCTGTGCCCATCTTTACTCTCAAAAGTCTCTCGATACTGGCTGTGCCCATCTTTACTCTCAAAACTCTCTCGATACTGGCTGTGCCCATCTTTACTTTCAAAAGTCTCTCGATACTGGCTGTGCCCATCTTTACTCTCAAAACTCTCTCGATACTGGCTGTGCCCATCTTTACTCTCAAAACTCTCTCGATACTGTCTGTGCCCATCTTTACTCTCAAAACTCTCTCGATACTGGCTGTGCCCATCTTTACTCTCAAAACTCCCTCGATACTGGCTGTGCCCATCTTTACTCTCAAAAGTCTCTCGATACTGGCTGTGCCCATCTTTACTCTCAAAACTCTCTCGATACTGGCTGTGCCCATCTTTACTCTCAAAACTCTCTCGATACTGGCTGTGCCCATCTTTACTCTCAAAACTCTCTCGATACTGTCTGTGCCCATCTTTACTCTCATCTCTTTCATCCGAAGGAGTGACGTGGATTCATGGTTGTCGAAGTCCTGTGCTCTTCCCTCGTTTTGAAGGACATTAATGATACTCGCCTGATCCACTGGTTGCCTGTCTTCGACGACAGTACAGATAGCCAGTATGTCCGCTCTTTCATTTCTCCAGTCTCCTGCATGTCCAGAGACGTTGCCAATGGTGGCTTTATATTGTTGACTTCTGTAATGACTCGACCTGCATAACGAGCTCGCCTCCATGTTTCTTAACATAAAAAAGTAAACTAAAGTACCTCCGTCACGCCAAGTGGCGTATAGGGAATATGGTGTTAGTGACCATACATTTTACAGACCTTCGGCACATGATTTTTGAGATAATGTGGTCGGTATTACGCCCGTGCCGCTTTACTTTCCCAGAAAAAAATCCGGTAAACATTAAAGGCTAGGTGAACCCGGAGGCCGTCGGTTGGGCTCTCTTGTTTCTTAACATGCTCATCGAATTACTTAGTACACAGTCATAGGTGAAGTATTGTGACTCCACACTGGTCAGATCAACTACGTCCCTGTAGCTTATTCTCTCATCGATATTCTTGTCTGTTGTCTGTGTATTCACCCGATGACTAAATGGATAGTTAGACCTCTTGAATAGTTAGACCTCTTGGATAGTTAGACCTCTTGGATAGTTATACCTCTTTGATAGTTAGGCCATTTGGATAGTTAAACCTCTTGGATATACCTTATGGATAATTAGATCTCTTGAATAGTTAGACCTCTTGGATAGTTAGAACTCTTGGATAGTTAGACCTCTTGGATAGTTAGATCTCTCGGATAGTTAGACCTCTTGCATAGTTAGATCTCTTGGATAGTTAGACCTCTTGGATAGTTAAACTTCTTGCATACTCTTAGATAGTTATTAGACCTTATGGATTGTTAGACCTCTTGGATAGTTATACCTCTTGGATAGTTATACCTCTTAGATAGTTAGACCTCTTGGATAGTTAGACCTCTTGGATAGTTAGACCTCTTAGATAGTTAGACCTCTTGGATAGTTAGACCTCTTAGATAGTTAGACCTCTTGGATAGTTAGACCTCTTAGATAGTTAGACCTCTTAGATAGTTAGACCTCTTAGATAGTTAGACCTCTTAGATAGTTAGACCTCTTGGATAGTTAGACCTCTTAGATAGTTAGACCTCTTAGATAGTTAGACCTCTTGGATAGTTAGACCTCTTAGATAGTTAGATCTCTCGGATAGTTAGACCTCTTGCATAGTTAGATCTCTTGGATAGTTAGACCTCTTGATAGTTAAACTTCTTGCATACTCTTAGATAGTTATTAGACCTTATGGATTGTTAGACCTCTTGGATAGTTATACCTCTTGGATAGTTATACCTCTTAGATAGTTAGACCTCTTGGATAGTTAGACCTCTTGGATAGTTAGACCTCTTAGATAGTTAGACCTCTTGGATAGTTAGACCTCTTAGATAGTTATACCTCTTGGATAGTTAGACCTCTTAGATAGTTAGACCTCTTAGATAGTTAGACCTCTTAGATAGTTAGACCTCTTAGATAGTTAGACCTCTTAGATAGTTAGACCTCTTAGATAGTTAGACCTCTTGGATAGTTAGACCTCTAAGATAGTTAGACCTCTTGGATAGTTAGACCTCTTAGATAGTTAGACCTCTAAGATAGTTAGACCTCTTGGAAAGCTAAACCTACTTTGTCATGCACCTTTATAAGGAAGTTAAATGGTATTGACAAGTTGCCCAGAAGAACTGTGATATTTACGCCTTTAAGCTCGACACTTCTATCCATTGGTATTCGACTGCTACTTTTCATAATTCTATGCTAGTTATTTTGGTCCTGCCATTTTCATCCTTTAATTCTTCGCAAGCATCATTTTATGCGCACCAGCTAGTCATCTACCACTGAACAATAGCATCAGTAGAATACAAACTTCAGCATGCCCATTCTGTGAACACCCACATAAAAAGGTAGAACGAAGGCTAAGGCTCGCCTCACAGCAGCAGAGCATGAAGTTGTCAGCGACCCACAGCTGATGGCTAGCACCAGGATCAGTGAACCAGAACCATCTAGACCTGCTCCACCTCTCCGCGGTGCCTCTAGTATCAGACTAACCTGTCTAGTCTGGTCAAGCGAGTAGGGATCGAAGAGGGAAAACAACCCGGTACTCACAAATATCATGCTGAAGTCGGATGTGTTGGGCCGAATGGCGCAAATATCAAAGTTATCCTGCAAACAACAACACAACGCGACACACTCACTTAACGTCCTTTTAAAGGCGCATGATGATGACGTATACTCCTTTAATCACCGAGCAAACGCAAGCAAGCAAGAAAAGGTAGAACGTCGCCTATTTGTCTGTCCAAATAACAGAACTAACCCTGCAGTAGATACCAGAACATCGTGTCCAAATATCAGAAATGACAGAACTAACCCTGCAGTAGATACCAGAACATCGTGTCCAAATATCAGAAATGACAGAACTAACCCTGCAGTAGATACCAGAACATCGTGTCATCCTTGGAATTGAGAAAGCAAATGATGGAGCAAAAGTAGGTGGGAGCATTTCAACAGCCAAACAACTAATGAGCCTCAGAGACTCAAGGACAATTCTGAAACAAGCTAATAAAACTGAATGGGGAGAGTTATATGGAAAATAATATGAGCCAGAACATGACAGCTGAAATAAACTTAGCAGACATGAAGAGACCAAGATATTTAGACTCAAAACAGGTCATGTTGACGTCAGAGTATACCTACACAAGATAGATCTCAACGACCTAGCAACTTTCTACTGTTGAACATGGGGACAAACTTCTAAGTGTATCCTACAAGATGTACGGCACTCTCAATACTCTAGGAACAGAAATGTAGCCCACAGAAACAACTATACATGATAAGTTAGGAGGAACCGGTGAAGACATCAAACGAAACGTCCTGTTCGTGACCCAAGCTGGCCTTGCTTGCTTGCGTTCCCCCGATGACAAAAGGAGTGTACTTCTTCATCATCCGCCCTTAAAAGGACGTTAAGTGGGAGTGTCTGCGTTTTATTGTGGTTTGCAGTATAACTGTGATATTTGCGCCTTTCGGCCCAACACATCCGACTTCAGCATACCAAGCTGGCCTAAATGTCTGAACGCATAGCAGCAACAGCTGACAAAGAAGAAAGGTCAAGGTAAAGTACGAGACTTGAATCAGCGTCTTAGCACGCGAGTTTTCACCCACATGTGCTCGACTGCCTATCCAGAAGTGTTCTGAGACTTCTGGATAGTCTCGCATCAAGCATCGAAACTCACGATGCGAGGCTGCATTCCTCCCCTTCCCATAGTATTACCCTGATACCCATTTCTGTCAGCGGCTGGGCCGACGGAGGGGGTATATATATTTTTTTCTCCAATGACGAGTACAACTCACACTGCTCCCAACGGGAATCGAACACGGGTTGTCCGAACGTCGGTAGCTCAGTCGGACGGTTTCACCAAGTAGGCAACCCAGACCCCCCTGAAAAAAATAAAAATAACTGTCCGGTCTTGTCAACATCAGAGCAACTCCACTTCCTCAAAGACTTCATAATTGGAATACCTTGTATGAGACTTGAAGGAAACTCATTAACTCCTGCAGATATTCATTGCATGGCATTGAACCGATGGACGTCAACTCTAGCAGCTGAATCCTTTATAAAAACAACTCGGAACAACGATAATCGACAGAAAATCAAATGTCTGCGACATAATGAAGACATCTCAAGTAGGTCAGATTACCAATACTCAATACTTGATTGTACGAGTCCGATTAGAGTCTCAACGAATCCTCCACCACTCTCCCACGGCGTTTTTATATTTTTGATTACTTTCTGCACCTGCAGAACCAAGTAATCTACAATTTCATGCCGGTTATCAAGTCTGTTATCGCTGCGAAGAGTGACTCATGCCAGCCGTTTAAATATATATATTTAAAAAAAATGTTTATACAGTGTGACCACAAAGTCATGTTATATCCATATATGCAGTCGTGTAGCCGCTAAAAATCTCGCCGGTTAGCTAAGATGTTAATTTATATGGTGGAAGTGAGTTTGAAAGTTTTGACCTGTTTATAAATCTGGGAAATTAAAAAAAATGGTTCCTTTTATTTTTTTTTTGGGTGTTTATGCCAAATTAATTCATCATCGCAGTAGATAAAGTACAGGGAATAATAGAACAAAGAAGTATGTGTTAGCACTCGGAAAAATTGACAGACAAACAACAATAGAAAAAACGAAGAACAATATATGGTCCGAAGTGGGATCGAACCCGTACTCAGTGGCACCGCGCCTTGCCACGAGAAGCCGAACGCTTGGTACACTGCCACGCAGCCAACTAAAAAATTGGCTATTGCAGTAGTGTCTTCCAGGAAAGGCGATCTCAATGACTATAGCATAGGGTAACGATCACAGACCGGAAATAAATTGTATATTTGTACTTTCCTATTAATGCAAGTATCTCCCAGTAGGGCTGAATACTTGTGTTGTAGACAAACATTTATTGGACGAAACAGCACGAATAGTAGTTCCCAGTGGTTATATACAGTGGCAGTGTACCAAGCGTTCGGCTTCTCGTGGCAAGGCGATATTGTTCTTCGTTTTTTTTCTATTGTTGTTTGTCTGTCAATTTTTCCGAGTGCTAACACATACTTCTTTGTTCTATTATTCCCTATTATCGCCTCGGAAGTTCCCCATATAATAATATTTATGTATTATTATTTGTACCCAGTATATTACCACTGGGAACTACTATTCGTGCTGTTTCGTCCAATAAATGTTTGTCTACAACACAAGTATTCAGCCCTACTGGGAGATACTTGCATTAATAGGAAAGTACAAATATACAATTTATTTCCGGTCTGTGACCGTTACCCTATGCTATAGTCATTGAGATCGCCTTTCGTGGAAGACACTACTGCAATAGCCAATTTTTTAGTTGGCTGCGTGGCAGTGTACCAAGCGTTCGGCTTCTCGTGGCAAGGCGCGGTGCTACTGAGTACGGGTTCGATCCCACTTCGGACCATATATTGTTCTTCGTTTTTTTCTATTGTTGTTTGTCTGTCAATTTTTCCGAGTGCTAACACATACTTCTTTGTTCTATTATTCCCTATTATCGCCTCGGAAGTTCCCCATATAATAATATTTATGTATTATTATTTGTACCCAGTAGATAAAGTACATGGGGTTTATATGTCTGGGACTGTAATAACGTCAGATAGAGGCGGACTGGAAACTTAGGAGTAAAACGGGCTTCATTAAAGAAAGTTAATTAAATTAATTAAAATAATATTGGTTATTGGCTATGGAAGGCCCCGGTATCACTGCAAACGAATCAAAATCCATAATTGCTCAACCGCCCGTGCCAGTGGAATCATCCGAATTACTAACTCATCTCCCAAACAAAGAAAGGTAACTGTAGTCCCCATCGTAGCAGTCTCAGCACATGCGTAAAGACATACGGCGAAACCTTAAAAATAATATATAGGGTTTGACAAAATTAATGGCTGATTACGAAACAAACTCTTTACTAGTTGATATGAGGGGTAGAGTTCTTCTATGTTATCAAAGCCAGTATTGATATCTAAAAGAGGGTTGATCTGTCGGCTAGTATGTTTCATCAGCTTCATCATCAAGTACTGTGCCTGCTGGCGTAGGTGATCGTGCCTCTCCACAACTTTCGATCTCGACAGTCATTTATCATTGCCGTTGTCGACCTTTTGCCAAGCCATTATCTTGAGCTGTCTGGAATATTTTCTCTTAGCTTCCATTTACTTCTTCGTCCCTCGATTTTTCAAGTTTTTACAATATATTCCAGCTGTTCATTACTGATAACTTGCCGCAAAAGATGATGATTGTTTCTTCTTAATATTGGAAATTAGTTCTCTTTTTGATAACGTTTTCATTACTTTTCGTATCTGTCCATGGTATTCTCAACATTCTTCTGTAAAATCACATTTCTACGGCCTCCAGCTATTTTCTTGTCTGTTGTCCTATCGCCAATGATCCACATACATATGTTAAGAATGGATGTACATAACATTTCAGAAGTATGTTTACCATCATAACAATGTTCGTTTATGGAGACTGGTTGGTCTGAAGGCAAGAATCCGGACTCGAGACAGAGAGGTTAGGAGTTCAAATTTCAGCTGCACCGGTTGAGATTTATATTTGTGACTTCTTTCTTTCTATGTCAATCACCCTTAGTCTCAGCATCGATGCTTGGCTTGAAATGTCAATTGCACGCGCGCACACACACACACACACACACACACAAACACAACACACACAAACACACACACACACACACACACACACACACTCACACACACACACACACTCACACACACACACACAAACAAACAAAAACAGATCAATACGCGAAGTTCAGTTCCTACTTTCTATGGACTTCACAAGAGGTGAAAGCTGACGAGTGCTGAGGGAAAAAAAATGTTCGTGTATTATTATTGGTAGCCGCGATAGCTCAGTGGTTAGTGAACTGGACTACAAAGGACAAAAGGTAGGGTTCGATCCCAGCCGACAAATGGGTACCGGATTTTTGTCTGGGAAATTAAAGCGGCACGGGCGTAACACCGACCACATTACCCCGAAAATCAAGTGCCGAAGGTCTGTAAAATGTATGGTCACTAACACCATATTCCCTATATGCCACTTGGCGTGACGGGGGTAATTTACTATTTTTTTAATTATTATTATTCATTTTTTGGCGTCCATAATTAAATTAAGAAATTACCTCCAAAATGTGTCACTGTATTTCGTACACATGTGGGTAGCGTCTTGTTTTGCCTTTTTCTTGAGGCTCAACGCATCAACGTTCTTTAGACAGGATTTATGAGCGCACACCATGGAGAAGGTCTCTCCATCCATCCCTGTTCATGAACATTTTCTCGACCTCTCTCCAGTCTAAGCCAATATTCTTCAAGGGTTCAGCAAGGCTGTACATGACTTCTCTTCTCCATGTATTCCTGAGCCGTCCTAGCTTTCTCTTTCCCTAAGGTTTCCATGACAGTGTCTGTCTTGCTATGCTCATCATGTTTTCTAAGTCCGTATATAAATGCATCTCCACTTTCTATTCACCATTTGTTGCTCGATTCTTGGAGTTGAAAGTGAGGAATGAAGATTGTGCTCCAAAGGTTGGTCCCACTGTAATTTTTAATAGAATTTTATATTTAGACTTTATCACTTATTTTCGATGGACGTTATGACTGACTGGGTGGTCTAGTGTACAGGTAGGGCGTCGGTCTCCGGTAGGAAAGTTCCCGCTTTCGAATCCCCCACAGCTGAAAGAATTTTTAACTTCAAATTCGGGGTTTCTTTGTGGCTTTACCCTCATTTGGTCTCTTGATAGTGAAATCCAATGTACAGCATTCTCTAGGTAGTGACATCCAATGTACAGCCTTCTCTAGGTAGTGACATCCAATGTACGGCCTTCTCTGGATAGTGACATCCAATGTACAGCCTTCTCTGGATAGTGACATCCAATGTACAGCCTTCTCTGGATAGTGACATCCAATGTACAGCCTTCTCTAGGTAGTGATCCAATGTACAGCCTTCTCTAAATAGTGACATCCAATGCATAGCCTTCTCTAGGTAGTGACATCCAATGTACAGCCTTCTCTAGGTAGTGACATCCAATGTACAGCCTTCTCTAGGTAGTGACATCCAATGTACAGCCTTCTCTAGGTAGTGACATCCAATGTACAGCCTTCTCTAAATAGTGACATCCAATGCATAGCCTTCTCTAGGTAGTGACATCCAATGTACAGCCTTGTCTTGGTAATGTCATCCAATGTACAGCTTTTTCGAGATAGTGACATCCAATGCACAGCCTTCTCTAGATAGTGACATCCAATGTACAGCCTTCTCTAGATAGTGACATCCAATGTACAGCCTTCTCTAGGTAGTGACATCAAATGTACAGCCTTCTCTGGGTTGTGAGACCCGAAGTACTGCCTTCTCTGGGTAGTGACATCAAATGTACAGCATTCTCTGGGTAGCGAGATCCGATGTACAGCCTTCTCTGGGTAGTGACATCAAATGTACAGCATTCTCTGGGTAGTGAGATCCGATGTACAGCCTTCTCTGGGTAGTGACATCAAATGTACAGCATTCTCTGGGTAGTGAGATCCGATGTACAGCCTTCTCTGAGTCAGATACCGGTGATAGTCGCAAGACAGAATCTTCTTTGTTCACCCTACCTTGGACACGATTGTATTCTAACAATTGTTACTTATTCTTAGCTTTTGACCTGGTAGAAGGTATCTTCCCCCCCTTTTTTTTCTAAGCTGCGAGTTCCACGTGGAACCAAAAAAAAAAATGTTTGTTGTTCCAACTGAAGGCATACCTGGCCGAAACGTCCAATTTTTGTTTTGTCCATTACCACATAAAGCTGTCACCATACCACTTTTTTTTTAAGAATTGCTATTATCATCAGCTTTACAGCAGCTTCGCATCTCTATGCATCTTGGTGCATCTTGGGGTATCTTGTTGCATCTTGGGGCATCTTGGTGCATCTTGATGCATCTTAGTGTATCTTGGGGCACCTTGGTGCATCTTGTTGCATCTTGGGCATCTTGGTGCGTCTTGGTACATCTTGGTACATCTTGTGGCATCTTGGGCATCTTGTGCGTCTTGGTACATCTTGGTGCATCTTGTTGCATCTTGGGCATCTTGGTGCGTCTTGGTACATCTTGGTACATCTTGTTGCATCTTGGGCATCTTGGTGCGTCTTGGTACATCTTGGTACATCTTGTGGCATCTTGTTGCATCTTGGGGCATCTTGGTGCGTCTTGGTACATCTTGGTGCATCTTGTTGCATCTTGGGCATCTTGGTGCGTCTTGGTACATCTTGGTACATCTTGTGGCATCTTGGTGCTTCTTGGGCATCTTGGTGCCTTATCTTCTTTGAAATGCTCTAAAAGATGTTCTTCATCAGTGCAATGACACCTCCCATCATTTTCAGACTGAACGCTCTGGCTAAGACGATCCTTGACCCCCTACAGCAGTTACACCTGTGGTGGGAGCAATCCTTAAAGACATTTTATTTTGGAAAATTTTGAAGAAAATCCCAATGAGCCTGGACACATTAGTGCCGACTTTACGAAACCCCAACAGCTACTATATACTAAAATTCGGCAGATCTGAAATGTTATTGCACTCTCAATGTTGTTTTCATAAATTGTTTGTAGGTGTTCACGGAATTCTGGATATTCTTTAGTTGTTTTTTTGTTTTGTTTTAAAAAAGTCAATTTGAAGTACGGAAAATACGCTTAAAAGCACCTGAAAGCATCGTTTCCTGCAGATCTGTTTGAGATAATGCTAATAAGTTCCTGAATATCCTGTCTTTCCTGTTTCCCAGCGCTCATGCTTCTTCTACTTAAGGTTGAAACATAGTAGCCTCCGTCAGTCATGGTTGACTATATTAGCCTCCTTTAGTCATGGATGAATATATTAACCTCCGTTAGTCATGGTTGATTATATTAGCCTCCGTCAGTCATAGTTCATTATATTAGCCTCCGTTAGTCATGGTTGATTATATTAGCCTCCGTCAGTCATAGTTCATTATATTAGCCTCCGTTAGTCATGGTTGATTATATTAGCCTCCGTCAGTCATAGTTCATTATATTAGCCTCCGTTAGTCATGGTTGATTATATTAGCCTCCGTTAGTCATGGTTGATTATATTAGCTTCCGTCAGTCATGGTTGATTATATTAGCCTCCGTTAGTCATGGTTGAATACATTAGCCTCCGTTAGTAATGGTTGATTATATTAGCCTCCGTCAGTCATAGTTGATTATATTAGCCTCCGTTAGTCATATTTGATTATATTAGCCTCCGTTAGTTATGGTTGAATACATTAGCCTCCGTTAGTAATGGTTGATTATATTAGCCTCCGTTAGTCATATTTGATTATATTAGCCTCCGTTAGTAATGGTTGATTATATTAGCCTCCGTCAGTCATAGTTGATTATATTAGCCTCCTTTAGTCATATTTGATTATATTAGCCTTCGTTAGTCATATTTGATTATATTAGCCTCCGTTAGTCATATTTGATTATATTAGCCTCCGTTAGTCATATTTGATTATATTAGCCTTCGTTAGTCATATTTGATTATATTAGCCTCCGTTAGTCATATTTGATTATATTAGCCTCCGTTAGTCATATTTGATTATATTAGCCTCCGTTAGTCATATTTGATTATATTAGCCTCCGTTAGTCATATTTGATTATATTAGCCTCCTTTGGTCATATTTGATTATATTAGCCTTCGTTAGTCATATTTGATTATATTAGCCTCCGTTAGTCATATTTGATTATATTAGCCTCCGTTAGTCATATTTGATTATATTAGCCTCCGTTAGTCATATTTGATTATATTAGCCTCCGTTAGTCATATTTGATTATATTAGCCTTCGTTAGTCATATTTGATTATATTAGCCTCCGTTAGTCATGGTTGATTATATTAGCCTCCGTCCGTCATATTTGATTATATTAGCCTGCGTCCGTCATGTTTGATTATATTAGCCTCCGTTAGTCATGGTTGATTATATTAGCCTCCGTCAGTCATAGTTCATTATAAGTAGCCTCCGTCAGTCATAGTTGATTATATTAGCCTCCGTCAGTCATAGTTGATTATAAGTAGCCTCCGTCAGTCATAGTTGATTATATTAGCCTCCGTCAGTCATAGTTGATTATATTAGCCTCCGTCAGGCATAGTTGACTATAGTAGCCTCCGTCAGTCATGGTTGAATATATTAGCCTCCGTCAGTCAAAGTTGACTATAGTAGCCTCCGTCAGTCATAGTTGACTATAGTAGCCTCCGTCAATCATGGTTGAATGTATTAGCCTCCGTCAGTCATAGTTGACTATAGTAGCCTCCGTCAGTCATATTTGACTATAGTAGTCTCCGTCAGTCATGGTTGAATATATTAGCCTCCGTCAGTCATAGTTGACTATAGTAGCCTCCGTCAGTCATAGTTGACTATAGTAGCCCCCTCAGTCATGGTTTAATATATTAGCCTCCGTCTGTCATAGTTGACTATAGTAGCCTCCCTCAGTCATAGTTGACTATAGTAGCCTCCCTCAGTCATGGTTTAATATATTAGCCTCCGTCGGTCATAGTTGACTATAGTATCCTCCGTTAGTCATGGTTGACTATAGTAGCCTCCGTTAGTCATAGTTGACTATAGTAGCCTCCGTCAGTCATTTTTGAATATATTAGCCTCCGTCGGTCATAGTTGACTATAGTAGCCTCCGTTAGTCATGGTTGACTATAGCAGCCTCCGTCGGTCATAGTTGATAATAGTAGCCTCCGTCGGTCATAGTTGACTATAGTAGCCTCCGTTAGTCATGGTTAACTATAGTAGCCTCCCTCAGTCATAGTTGACTATAGTAGCCTCCGTTAGTCATGGTTGACTATAGTAGCCTCCCTCAGTCATGGTTGAATATAGTAGCCTCCGTTAGTCATGGTTGACTATAGTAGCCTCCCTCAGTCATGGTTGAATATAGTAGCCTCCGTTAGTCATGGTTGACTATGGATTTTGCCGCGCCCTTAAGAAAAGCTATTTTTTATTTTCTTCCGCCGTGTATTCTATTTTCCTATGAATCTGTCTTTTTTTCCCTTTGGAATCTGAAGATGTCTCATAAATCGAAGGCTTAATTTAATCGTGTCTTGGCTTTTTAAAAAAAATAGATTTTTATAAAACTCTATATTGTTTCAATTCAATATTACAGTGCATGATAACATATGTGTTTTCATGAAAACAATGAAATAACATCTCTCACATTCCATCTGTAACATTTCCAAGAAGGAAGAAAATGTATTATTTATCTCTTTCGTTCACACACATTCAGTCTCAACAGTATAACTTGTTTATTTTAGGATGGGCATTGTTCTGTAATGGAGAAAAAAAAGAAGACAAAAACTATGATCATGAACAAAGAAAATTCTCAAGACCTACAATTAAATATCAAAGTTGAAGGAATACGTCTGGAGACAGTTCAGAGCTACAACTACCTGAGACACAATATAAGCAGTGATAGAAAATGTACAACTGAGATAAAGAAAAAAATAGGTATGGCAGAAATTAATTGTAATGCCATGAAAAATATACTAACATCAAAACAAATAACACAAGGGCTAAAACTAAGAATAGCAAAATGTTACATCTTCTCGATATTCCTGTATGGTACAGAACCATGGACATTAGACAAGAAAACAAAACAGAAAATTGAAGCCTTCAAAATGTGGATTTATATAAGAATAGGTAGAATTGGATGGATAGAAAAGAAAACAAAAGATGAAGTTTTAAAACAAATGAAAATGAAAAGAGAACTACTAAACACAATTAGAACAGGACAAATGCAATTTGTGGAGCATGTTAAATGACACAACAGCCTAAAAAAGTAATATTGGAAGGGAAAATACAAGGTAAAAGAGGCAGAGGCAGACCAAGACTAACATGGACGAGTAACATCAAAAGATGGACAGGTCAACCTATGACAATCTGCACCATCAAAGCAAGAGACAGAGTGGAATGGCGCTCCATGGTAGCCAACCTTCGATGCGGAGACGGCACTCAATAATGATGATGATGGAGAAAAAAAATGAATCTGTGAATCTGTCTGCTTCTTGCTTGAGTTGGAGCTTCATAGTGGGTTTTAAAAGATTGCGGTCTGCAGCTATTTCATCCCTGGTTGTAGGGTTTATTTTCAATCTTTGTGTCACGTGTGCATAGGTCTATAATAAATCTGAGCTGTGGGCGCTCCCGCCTCTCCACCTCCCAATCTTTTGGTATGCGGCAAATTTCATACGGTGCAAGTGGCTATTGGCTAAGTCAGTGTGACCTACGTTGTTTGAGCAGCGTGTAGATGTTCGGGGGGCCTGAGCGAGTGAGAGCATCTGCGTTTTTCACTTTCCCTTCCAGCTGATACGAGAATACAGCGCTGATTCCACATATGGAATACATTTAGCTTCCCTTTTGCGTTGAATAAGATGCCCATGATTTGCTGCCATACAAGAGGATACTCATATATATAAGGCAGCCCAAAAAAGCAAGGAGAAAGGTAACTATTATAAGAAAGCTGTGTGGAATCACGTGGGGTGCGAGTGGGAAAATACTCAGTAAAGTTTACCAACAGAGTATACGTCCACATTTAGTATATGGATCATCAGCATGGTGCCCAGCATCAAACACCACACTGGGGACTGGTTGGTCTAGAGGCAAGACGCCGGCCTTGAGACAGAGAGGTTGTGGGTTCAAATCCCGGCTGCGTCAGTTGGGGGATTTTTATTTGTGATTTCTCTCTGCAGTAACAACCTCTGGTCTCAGCAGCGAGGCCCGGCTTGAACGTCACTTACTCATCGACTGAAAAAAATATGAGTACCTCCGAGGACGGAGTTTTCTGCCCGCGCGGCGAGATACCCCTGTGCACATGGCTGCCAGGGAAAAACGGATTAAACATGCACAATTCAGTTCCTAGTCTCCAGGGACTTCGTCAAAGGTAACAAGCTTGCAAATGCAAAAAAAAAAAAAGAAAAAAAAAAGAAAAGAAAAAAAAAAAAAGACAAAATAAAAAATAAAAACGTCACACTGCTAGAGCTGGATAGAATACAAACCAGGGTCATCGCAGGAGCAATGGAATCAACACCAATATTGGAGGTGGTGGATACCAGCACTGAGAGAACGGAGAGACACTAAGGCGCTGATACTGGCTGAAAAATTGACATGCATGCCGAGACATCCAATGAAGGACCGATTTCAAAATCTTGCATTGGGACGACTTAAGAGAAGCAGTTTTATCCACCAGGACAAACGAATTTGTACACAAACACCAGACATAGCGAGAGTTGTCAGCCCTCTATTACCCATACCAGAACATACCACATGGATAAAGGAATCCAGGATTGTCAATACAAATATGGACAGAAGTGAAATGAATACTTGACAAAGAGGAACAGATTAGTCTACAGCGTAAAACAATCACTCTAAGTTTTTTTTTTTAAATAAATAATACAAAGATCTATGGGTTAGTGTATACACAGATGGATCCACACAGAATGTAGTAAAGAATGGGGGAGCAGGTGCATACCTATAACACTAAGTATATGAATAGAAAGCAACTAGGAAATATTGTCACATTTACGATGTAGAAATCCAAGCAATAAAGTTGGCAATAGAAAAACTGCTGAACAGTAATCTTAGCCCACAGCCTGTAGTGATTTTGACAGATGCAAGATCAGTACTCCAGGCACTACAAACCAGAAAATTACCACATCTGCAGACCTTATTGACTGAAACTTGCAAGCACCACAGGGTTGCCCTGCAGTGGATCCATCTCACTGTGGGAATACCAGAAACTAGAGATCGGATCAGCTGGCAAAGGAAGGCGCAACAGACACACAACCAGATACACCAGTAACTAACCATCAGAAGAAACAGATAATCAAATCAATCAGGAGACCACAAGCCCCAAATCAGGATGCCTTTCATAATATGAATAGATGGGAACAAGTTATCATTATACGCCTCAGAACAGAACACAATCGGCTCCACAATCACATGTACACAAAATTCAAGATCGGCACCTCAACTACATGTGCATTTGGACAGGCGCCCTAGACTGCTGAACACATACTTCAAGACTGTACTGAATATAGTAGACTGATAAAAAAATCCATTGCCCATAGATACAACACTACAGACAAAACTATATGGGTCACTGCAAAAATTACAAAAGACAGTAACATTTATACAGGAAACGACATTGCAGATATGGACAATACTTCAGGTGACAGACAGACAGAAGACAGACAGACAGACAGACAGACAGACAGACAGACAGACAGACAGACAGACAGACAGACAGACAGACAGACAGACAGACAGACAGACAGACAGACAGACAGACAGACAGACAGGACAGACAGACAGACAGACAGACAGACAGACAGACAGACAGACAGACAGACAGGCAGGCAGGCAGACAGACAGACAGACAGACAGACAGACAGACAGACAGACAGACAGACAGACAGACAGACAGACAGACAGACTTTGATAATTATAAGCATATTAATAAATTAATGCACTTTTACATTTATTTCGTTCACGTTTTGTTTATTTACCATATTTTATACATTCGTCATTGACGTCATCATCAGTAATCACCTAACGGAGGATAGATGCTATAAATGTAAGCATTTTTCACAGAAGTCATCGGTAATTTTAATTGTACTCGACATGGAAATAAAAGTACATACTTCCCGCATCAAAACATCGACGCAGCACGAGATAACACAATTGAGACAAAAGCAGTCTTTAAAAAGAGGAAAGATTTGCAAAGAAATAAACAAAAAAATTAAAGAAAGAACGGATTATATAAAAACCATTAAAATTATCGCATGATTTATGGCGCAAGTTGATCGTTGAAAGCTAGCTCTATTTGACGGCAATTTTCAGTTTTCTGGGCTGTCCCTGAGGGTGAATCCAGGGAATGGGAATAAAGACCGCACATTCTAATGTTGTCTAATCTACGGCGTATTTGTCATATGGTGTTTGTACATACACATGTTTACGTTAATAGCATATTTTTCAGCAGTATAGTCACCATTACGTCATTGCTGGTTTTATTTCACACACACACAAAAACTATCCGGTATTCATTAACATCAGAGAGAAATAATCAACATTTATCGGGCACATCATGAGATGAGGAAAGTTACAACTTGGTTACAACTGGCAAAAAACATGGAAAGAGAGAGGGAGAGAGATCGTGGACGACAAAGAGGGAAAATACTGGAGAGGGAATAGGCAAATAATTGCGATGCCGCGGTAAAGCTGGTAGCAAGGAGCCAGTGGTGGGGAGTGTTAAAAACTCCAAGGTATGAAGACAGCTTTACAAGGGAGGAACACAACACAATACTGACGTTTCGGCCTCTGGCCTTCTTCAGAGTACAAGGACAACGAAAACAAACGGTGAAACACAATTATCTATAACTACATGATCAGAAGAGTGGAGAGGTGGACAGAAAAGAAGAAAGTAGGATGTAGAAAAATGAAAAAAGAAGAAAGCTACATGAGGGGAGGTAGGATGAGTGTTAAGATATAAAAATACTGATAGCTTGGTGTCATGGCATGGAAAACAGCCAACAACAGACGTGATACGATGCGCGGTAGATAGAAGTTTGTGGAAGGACATGATCGCCTACGCCAACCGGTATGGCACATGATGATGCCGGGCAAAAATTGTCAGCACAAATGCTACCCACACCGTGGATTCCAGGCCGTTCTACGGAGTTCGCGCACGTTGGCCAGGATTCTCTCGAGATTCTCGATGGAAACATCGGAGCACCTATGAATCCGACCGGTGTGCAGTGATCCCAGCAACAAATAAACAAACAATTACCGAGTATCTAACCCATCCTCTCCTTCGTTGTGAGAATTGACTGCTTGCGTCCATAAACCACAACACATAATTACGATCTCCTTAACCTGCGCCGCCGACTTCTCTTCAATGCGAACAATCACCCAAAGTCAGCTACTAAAACACAAATTAAAATCAAAGTAGAGCAGGAAAAGACGGTTATCTGCAATTCACCATGAACTTTCACCTAAAAAATAACACGAGCAACCCAAACGCAATCCAAACGTCAACGCACGTGCTCAAAGGCGTCTTGGAGTCTCCCAGAAAGTTACCCGCCAAGTAGGAAAGCATTTATTTATCTCACAATTTTCCACTATCGGAAACCCTCCACTCTGGCAGAGGATCTTGTTTTCACAGGTGAGAAGTTATCACCCATTGTGAAATCTGAACGAGGCAAAGCTCGAGGAAACGACGAGAGCCAGTCTGACGGGCGCCAGCGAGTGGCTGGGCGAAAGAAGTTTTAACTTTGATAAATTTCAGATATTCGTTAGGTATCGTCTTCAAAACAGAAAGCGTGGAGATAACAGCAGTCTAGCTGTACAAACGTTGACCTGGACGAACATTGCAAATTTGGTTTTGAATTTCCTCTGCCTATATTCTGTTAGTGCATTACTTTTATATTTCGTGTAGTTATAGTATTTATATTTGTTGCAACTATTTGTGGACAGCTCTTAACTTTGTTGCAACTGTTTGTGGACAGCTCTTACTTTGTTGCAATTTTCTTTCTCCCCTGGAATAATAATTATTGCTGTGGCATTATTTTACAATAACAATTCTTATCTGAAATCTGAGAACAGTTTTAACTCGATTACAGTTCTTGTTTGCCTGCCAGTATTAATTGGTTGCAGTTCTTATGCTGTTACAACTTTTTGTTGTTGTTATTGTGTGCACACGTGTGTGTATGTGTAAAAACAGCATGTATTTGAACTTCTTGTGCACATTAAGTGTGTATTTAAAATTCATGTGAACATGCAGTGTACATTAACAATTCTATGTTTGCAATGTGTATTTAAATTTCGTATGTAAATGCAGTAAAGTAAAGTAAAGAGCTCCCGTCACGCCAAGTGGCGTGTAGGGAATATGGTGTTAGTGACCATAATTTTTACAAACCTTCGGCACATGATTTTTGGGGCAATGTGGTCGGTATTACGCCCATGCCGCTTTATATTCCCAGAAAAAAATTCGGTACCCATTTAAGGCTGGGTGAAACCGGAAACCGTCGATCAGGATCGAACCAACCTCTTGTCATTTTGTAGTCCAGTTCACTAACCACTGAGCTATCGCGCTCCTGGGTATATGTAGTGCACATTTAACATTTCTATGCACGTTAAATATACACAATAGAAACACATAGAAACAAGAAAAAGAGAATTTGATTGCTTCTCTCTGTAGACGTTTTTTTAAGAGCTCCCTTTTTGTGTTGGCCTCTTTGAGAACTCCCTCATGGTCCTTTTTAATTGTCCAGGGAACTTTCAACATTCTTCTGAGAAATCCCATCTCTGTGGTCTCTAATCGTCTTTTCATTTTACCCGACTTAAATGGTATTGTTGGTAGACACAAAAAGGGAGCTCCTAAAAAACATCAGAAAGAAACAATCAACATTTTTTGGCACATCATGTTAAGAGGAAATTTGGAAACTTTGTTACAACTGGCAAAATACAAGAAAGAGAGATCGCGGACGAGAAAGAGAGAAAATACTAGACAGCATGGTGTCATGGCATGGAAAACAGTCAACAACAGAACTGATACGATGCACTGTGGATAGAAGATTGTGGAAGGACATGATCGCCTACAACAACGGGTATGGCACATGATGATGTTGCTAGATCCTTTCATTCTTGTTTTTTTCTCTGTTCGTTGAGTTTTAGTTTTGTCTTTGATTACTGATGAAGATTTTTGAAGTCGAAACGTTTTATTTCCTCATGTATTGATGCAGATATAATATGCATTATTTAGGTGGATGCAAATGTACGTGCAAGCAACGGAGGTAAAACTGCAAGCAACTCACTACTGATGGCTTGCGCAAGAAACGGTGAACTAGAACTATCCAGACCCTACTCCACCTCTTCGCGGTGCCTCTAGTAACAGACTAACCAGTCTAGTCTGGCCAAGTGACTAGGAATCGAGAGGGAAGGCAACCCGATAATTATAAAAAAACCCTATGCGAGGTCGGATGTATTGGGTCGTATAGCCTAAATATCATACTTGTTACTGCAAACAGAATCGCAACGCATCAACGCTCACTTATTGTCCTTTACTATATCTACACAATATCCCTGCATGGTGCAGAAACATGGACATTAAATTGCTTACGTTCGCCCGATGACTAAAGTATTCTAGAGTATTCGTAGACTGTAGAATTCCTCTTCGTCATCCGCCCTTAAAAGGACGTTAAGTGGACGTATCTGCGTTGTGTTGTGGTTTGCAGTATAACTTATATTTGCGCCTTTCGGCCCAACACATTCGACTTCAGGACGACATTTTTGAGTACCGGGTTGTCTTCCTCTTCGATCCCTACTCGCTTGGCCAGACTAGACACGTTAGTCTGTTACTAGAGGCACCACGGAGATGTGGAGCAGGGTCTGGATGGTTTTGGTTCACCGATCCTGGCGCAAGCCATCAGCTGTGGGTCGCTGACAACTTCCAGCACTGTGCTGGGGGAAAAGGGGGGGGGGGGGGGCTGGGGCGCGTCTTAGCCTCCAAAGACATTAAATTAGAAAACAGCAGAAACAAGACAAACAATGAAGTTCTGAATCAGTTGAAGATGAAAAAAGAACTACTTAACATAATTCGAAAAAAAAGACAACTTAAATTTTTTGGACATCTGCAAACACATAATACCCTACTAAAAGTCACATCGGAAGGAAAAATAGAACGTTGGCAAGGCATAGGCAGACCACAACTAAGTGGACTGGTAACATCAAACAGTGGGACAGGCCAGCGTCGACTGGACCATATTTTAGAAAGCGATCAACATGTTATAAGAACATAAGAACATGCTATAAGAAATGTCCTTCCTAAAAATAAACAAGTTATACTGTTGAGAATGGATGTATGTGAAAGAAAGAGATAAATAATAAATGTTCTTTCTTCTATAAATGTTACGGGTGGAATAGGAGAGATGTTATTTCATTGTTTTCATGAAAACACATATGATCATGCACTGTAATGTCCTAACATCACCCAGCGCTATAAATTTTTAAAAAAATAGGACGATCAACATTTTTGGGAGGATTGAACTTCCGGTGAATATGGCGGATAGGCGGCAGAAATCATTGTAGGCTGTGTCTGAAAAGTGTTGCTTGTTGCAGTTTCATCATATTCCAAGTCCGGCTTGCTGCAGGAGCTACTGAGTTAAGTGCTCTGTGGACACCGTGAGCTGGGCATTTCATTCGTTTTGATTGTGTTTAGATATTCTGATTGCTTACGATGAATGATGTTATCAAATCACGGGGAACAGATGGCTGTGCTCACTTTCTATGCGGTTTCGCCTTATGTTTTTTGGCGTGTGATGAGACTGTTATGATGGGGCCTGCAGTTATCTTTCTTTGTTCAGGAGATGCGATATTAATTCAGATGATTCCACTGGTACGGGCGGATCAGCAGTTATGGAAATATGGATCGTGTTTGAACTAATACCGGGGCCTTCCATAACCATAACTGTAATATTGAATTTAAAGATATACACACAAAAAACAAGAACATGCACCATGAAGACAAGAGACAGAGTAAAATAGCGCTCCATGGCAGCCAACCTTCGATTTGGAGACTTGCTACTCATATGGGGATTACCGTACACAACTTGTGACTTTATTTTTGTATGACCAATAGCACATATTTAAGTGATGTGATCGGTATCACGTCAGACAGACCTTGCTAAACATAAGACATTTTATTTTACCTACTTTCAGAGGCTGCGTGAATTTCGGAACCTGTCAGTCTTTGGAAATTTTAGACCATTCTTGGAGTTGAACACAGATCCTTATGAAAGTGTAGCGAGCTCACTAACTTAGACATATAAACCTGTAATAAGGTCTCACATCTAGTTGCACCCACTCATCTATATCCTTTAGTAAGGGCTGATGTTTAGTGCCACCCATCTATATCCTTTAGTAAGGGCTAATGTTTAGTGCCACCCATCTATATCCTTTAGTAAGGGCTGATGTTTAGTACCACCCATTTATATCCTTTAGTAAGGGTTAATGTTTAGTACCACCCATCTATATCCTTTAGTAAGGGTTAATGTTTAGTACCACCCATCTATATCCTTTAGTAAGGGCTAATGTTTAGTGCCACCCATCTATATCCTTTAGTAAGGGCTAATGTTTAGTACCACCCATCTATATCCTTTAGTAAGGCTAATGTTTAGTACCACCCATCTATATCCTTTAGTAAGGGCTAATGTTTAGTGCCACCCATCTATATCCTTTAGTAAGGGCTAATGTTTAGTACCACCCATCTATATCCTTTAGTAAGGGCTAATGTTTAGTACCACCCACCACCTAAGTACTATAGTAAAGGTTAATATTTAGCGCCACCCACCCACCTAAGTACTATAGTAACGGTTAATAGTTAGCGCCACCCACCCATCTATATCCTTTAGTAAATTACAATGTTATAATGCAAACCACCCACCTGTAGTAAGGACCAATATTTAGTCCTCCATATCTTAATTAAATAATGTACTTTTTTAAAAAAATCAAGCAAATCGAATACCATTATTTGGATACGATCCCTGTATCATAATGTAAAGAGCCCATAAATGCCTTAATTCGGCTCAGTCCACATGATGGGAGTGCAGCACAATGCCCGTGCGTACTTTTGGCTTCTCAAATTCCGATATCCCTGAACAATCGCTTCAAAATTTCTCCACTCGGAAATTTACCTTCTCTGAAGCCCTTGTCTGGTCCTCGTAGTGGACAATACGACAGTAGTCAGCTTGGCGCCCACCGGGAATAGTAAGCAAACATTCCGACACTGTCTTTTTTGTTGAGTATGCAAATTTGCTGGTGCGTCTCCAGGTAAGAGAAGGCACAGGGAGCCTAAGGTGACGAATTTTAATGCAATTTATCAGACCAGTTTAAGTAGCCCTTTTGAAGTATTCCCTGATTGACAACCCGCTAGAAGTGTGGGACCGTCTGGTCGGCGCCATGGGCGCCAAAAATATACCTAAGCCACTACCTGACGTCACAGGGTCGGCGCCAGTCTGTCTGGACGAATTGTTTAGGTCGGGTTCCCCCAAGCGCAATTTTAACTCGCGTCAGAAACGGTTTGAGCGTATCGTAACAGGCCTGCTAAACACAGGTGTAGCTGCTATGGCGCGTTGAAACTTGAATAGGACTGCCAGTAAAGAAAACGACCAATCAGAAGTTAAGACTTTTTCTTTATTCCTTCTCTCAGAGGAAATGCACAAATTAACCGTTTTTAAAGCGATACTTTGGTCTAATCAACGATGTCAATGTTAAAACATAAATCGGAAAAAAAAATGAAATAGACTACTTTTTTCCCCCACTAGTTTAATTTGTTTCTTGCAAGATGCTGATTCTTGCAAGATGCTGAAACATCGGGTATGCTAAACACTGTCAGCAACTCATAGCTGACTGGTCTCGCCAGGATAAGTAGTGAACCATAAGTGGTGTGGATGCTATTCCACTTTGACGGTATGGCTATGGGAGCAGCAGTTATATTTATTTTTTCTCTTTTTCTTAGCGTTCACTCATTTTGCGTGCGTTGATGCGTTATGTCGCTAGTTTTACGACAAAGCCCAAACATCTGCGCCTTTCGGTCGACACATCCGTCTTCAGCGTAGGTAGATTCCTTATCAATTTTACCAGGAAAATGTCACATTTTCGGCCTATTCTTTTTGTTTTTAGCTGCCAGGGAAATAATTGCAGTGCTGCGGTAAAGCTGGTAGCAAGGAGGAAGTAGTGGGGGGTGTAACGTACACGCCTATAAGATATGGTGACAGCTTTACAAAAAAGGAACACAACAAAATACTAACGTTTCGGCCAACATGTGCCTTCTTCAGAAAGCGAGATCAACATCAACAAACGATGAAAAACAGATAAATTCTGCTACATCTAGGATACAACTATTTATAAGGCTATCGCGGTTCCCAAATGAACGGGGGTGTTACTTTATGAATGTCGCGTGGTGGACGTGGGCAGTTAGCTCATATATAAAATGGTGATATGGCTGGCTGCACTTGCTTTCCTGATTTCATGAGTTCTGATGGAGAAATTCAAAGTTGTCAATTTTCGATTTACTGAAATTCAAGGTCTTCTATAGCAGCACACTGGCGATCCTCACCTCGTTAGTCTGCTTGCTTGCGTTCACTCGATGACTAAATGAGTACATCTATTCATCGTCCGCCCTTAAAAGGACGTTAAGGCGGCGTGCCTGCGTTGTGTTGTGGTTTGCAGTATAAATGTGATATTTACTTTCAGTCCTACATATTCGACTTCAGCACGACCTCGTTAGTCTGTGAACTAACACTATTTACTGAGAGCTCAACTTTGAGGTGAAGTAGAGTCTTCATCAGCTATGGGTTACTGATCTTGTCATGGCGATGGTAGTAGAGTTGCTAAGTAGTTCTCTCCTGAACATATATTTCTTCATCCAATAAAAACCAAAGGTCGCAGGGACGCCTCTGACAGACTTCCTCAACTTACTTCATGTATCTCTAGCACCATCCGCTGGGGCTCTGCGAATTCGAGACCTCTCCATTCTTAGGTATTATATTCCTATCTCTTTCTCTGCTTACCTTTCCCACTTCCTTATAATAATTATGAAAGAACTTTAATTCACTTTGAAAACGTGTAGCAGTTTGTCTCTTGTTCATTCCTTCTCTTTAACGATTACTTCTTGCACCTGCTGAACTGAAATGGTGTTGATAATGGGATCATAAATTGCGTTATTCCAAAATTTAGAATTTTTTTCCACGTTTTTCAGGTGTAGAGAAATAGTTTGTCGATTTTTAATCTCCTTTATTTGTCTCTTCTGCTGATACGTTCAAAGTGTCTGTTTTACTTCGTCTGTCCATCATTTCCTTTCAGCGTCAAGAATTTTGAAGTTTTCAGTAGATTTTTTCCCATATCAATTTTGCCAGTTCAACGGCCATTTTAGGCCTACAGTTTTAGATTTTAGCTGCCATGGGTATTTAACGTGCACAACGGCAGTGCACATGAACCCTCATGTTTTACGATATTCTTTTTCTTCTTCTGCAATCATGGTTTATTCATTCTAGGACCCTGGACTCTCATCTGAAGGCAGTGACTCGGTTGCCCGCAGAGTTTCTCTTCCAGGAAGGTGGGGGAGGGCCACATTATCCTCCTCAGGTCTGTGTACTGTGGGCAATCCAGTAGCACGTGTTTTGTTGTCATGTTATCCAGGTGGCATTGGCTGGTAGTTCTTATTTTGAGTTTGGTGAACATGTGGTTTCTCATTCTATTGTGGTCAGTGCGTAGGCAAAGTATGATGACTTGATCCCTTCTTGATAGTTGGTGGTATCCATCCTTCTCGTTATACTTTGGGTGTTCTTGTTTCCATTTTTCAAGATACTGGCCTCTGATGATGGATGTGGCTCCATCGTAGCTGACCAGATGGTATTCTTATGGTAATATCCGTCCTCCCTTAGCTAGTTTGTCTGCGCGTTTGTTTCCTTGAATGTTACAGTTTGATGGTATCCACTGGATGACCACTCTCTGGAAGTTATTGCACAATTGATCAAGTGTTGTTCTCAGTCATCTAGCTTGCTGTTTTTGGGGTTTTTGGAACTGTTAAGACTGACAGTGCACCGGTCAGAATCACCATTTCCTTGTGCACGTTATTTTTATGTTGGATATCCAGTTTTGCAGCGTCTTTGACAGCTTCATTTACTGCTTTATAGTTGTTTGAGAATTTCCCAGTAGCTATTGACTTGGTGATCTCTTCTGGTTATTCAGTCTCAAGAACTCACCTCCTCCTCCATTTCTGGTGGCGTTTGTAGCGGAGCCATCCGTGTATATGTGTGACCAGGAGTCCTGCTGGTAGTTGTCGTTTGTGTGTTTTTCTGTTATGTGATTTCTCTCTGTGTCTGTTTGGGTGCCTTTTTTCATGATTCCTATTATGTCTTCCTTAAGTTTTGGTATTTTGTTTCCCATGCGGAGTCATATCAGATGGGCTTATGGGTTTCGGCATTGTTTAGGACAGTACTGGGTCACTAGTTGCCAGTTCTTTAGAGATTGCAGCGAAGTTGCTCCTCTTTAGTCTTCCTTTTCCGAAACCGATTATTCTTTGGTGCATGGGCTGGTTAGGGAGCCTTTTGGATTTCACCGCTTGTTGCACTATTTTATTTTTTCTGTCTATTTTCCAAATGTTGTAGGCCTGTTACTGTTTCTAGAGTCTTTATATGTGTATATTTTATAGAACCAGTGATGATACGGGCAGCCTGGTTTTGTGTTCTGTTAATTTGGCTAAGCTGTGATTTGGAAGCTGTAGCCCAGGCTGTGACTCCATACTCTAGGACTGGTTTTACTCTTCCTGTGTATAGTTGTTTCAAGATATCTGCTCCCCAGTCCGTTCCTGCTAATTTCTTCATAATATCTGTTCCTTTTCTGGTAATTGTTTACCTGATTCATCCATGTCATTCGATTTATGGTGGCTCCAAGATATGTTGGGTTTTGGTCAATAAGATGTGTGTGGTATTTAATCTTCAAATTTGCAGAAAGTGTGGTTCTAGATAGGCTGAATATTGTGTATATAGTATTTTTTTTTCCATTAATGTGTAGTAGCCAGGTGTTCGTCCATCTTTCAAGTATTTCTAGGACATCTTGCATTTTGGAGCTAGCCACTGACATAGATTCTTCTCGTGCCCATATCGCCAGGTTGTCTGCATACATTGTAGGGTGCATTTTGATTTGAATGTCCTCTACGATGCCATTTATCAAGATTAGAAAAAGCGATGGGGATAGTAGTCCGCCTTGTGTGACACCTTGCTCGATTTTTGTTTTGTTAGTTAGTTGTCCTTGTACTCTGGCCGTTCTGTTTTGTGGATATTTAGAAATCCATTTTAATAAACGGCCTCAGATCTGCTCCTAAGGATAATAAATGTCAGCTGGAAGACATGACACATACCAACTCACTAAATTGTGTGTAAGGACACGCGACCTGATAATGATGATGAACGTTTACTGCAATATATCAGGACGATGACGATGTTATCCGAGATAGCTAGACATCGGATCTCACAAACCCACGAGTCCTGGGGAGACCACAAAGAAACCGCGGATTTGATTTTTGAAAACTTTCGACCGTCTGTTATTTATATCGAGCCCAGGACCTTCCTGCCCAGAAGCTGACGTCTTACCTCTGATCACCCAGCCATCAACCCCTCTCCCCATTTAATACGAGTTTATTTATATATTAATTGCGGGGAGGAGGGGGTAATCACTTCACTTATGTCTTTAATTCAGTCCTTGAGGCTGACAAGAAGCTGTGCTTGCTATTGACGCATTTCGATCCAGTACATCCGACTCCAGTAATCATTTTAGAGTACCTGTTTTGCATTTCCTTTTATAATGTTTCGCTTGATCAGAACAATGATTTGAACAGTAGCTTTCGTAGCATCGAACTGCGCGAGACGTTCATTTTGTATACTCTCTACCATGCGGTGGAATGCTTTGAACTGATAATAATTCTGTATAGCTAATTCTGTTCATTAATGACATAATATATTCTTTCTTTCTTTCATTTCATCCATCCACTTTTTCTTTCATTTTATCCATCCATCCATCCACCTTTCTTTCTTTCCCTTTAACAATCCATTCATCCATCCATACATCCATCCATCTATCCATCCATTAATCAATCCATCCATCCATCTATCCATCCATTAATCAATCCACCCATCCATCTATCAATCCATTAATCAATCCATCCATCCATCCATCCATCCATCCATCCATCTATCAATCCATTAATCAATCCATCCATCCATCCATCCATCTATCAATCCATTAATCAATCCATCCATCCATCCATCTATCCATCCATTAATCAATCCATCCATCCATCTATCAATCCATTAATCAATCCATCCATCCATCCATCCATCCATCCATCCATCCATCTATCCATCTATCCATCCATTAATCAATCCATCCATCCATCCATCCATCCATCCCATCCATCCATCCATCCATCCACCTTTCACTTTCTTTCATACTTTGACCTGTTTAGAATTGCCCCTTTGTGACTATTTAAAACTTCAGGTTTACGTGAGTTATTTTGAAGAAGAGGGTAAATGTCCATCAACAGACTTGATTTTCTCGTGACATAAGACCACATCAGAGCTTCACAGATCCTGGTATATACAGATCATTGTACCTTATTATGGAGTTGAGTAATAGATTTCCATTATAATAAATTAAGAAAAAAAGCTCACTTATAATTATTTTTCCCTGACTTGATTCCTCTTTTACTGCATGCTATTTCTTTATTACTTTTATTTTTTTCTATGTTAAACAGCGTAGCTCTCTTTCTTCTTGGAATATTCTTGTCATGTCTATTTCTTTCCATCCATTCGACTATTATTGTTATATATATATATACCTCTATTTTTTTTCCATTTGACTTTTAAATATATATCTTACTTCTTTTCCATAGTTGACTTATGTTATTATATTTATATTACTGTTTCTTCGATTTCACTTGTATTGCTACATCTGTCATACCTCGTTTCTATATTTATTTTCTCTATTCCACTTTTATTGTTACATCTATCTTACCTTTTTTCCACACACGACTATTATTGTTATATCTCCATTTACTATTTTCCTTAAACCACTGCTATTGTTACATCTATATCTCCATTTTTTAAAATTTGATTTTCATTTTTACATCTATCTTACTCTTTTCTGTAATCGACTTTCATTGTTACATTAATCCTACCTCTTTTCTGTATACGACTTTCATTGTTACATTAATCTTACCTCTTTTCTGTATACGACTTTCATTGTTACATTAATCTTACCTCATTTTTGTTTTCGATTTCATTGTTACATTAATCTTACCTCTTTTCTGTATACGACTTTCATTGTTACATTAATCCTACCTCTTTTCTGTATACGACTTTCATTGTTACATTAATCTTACCTCATTTTTGTATTCGACTTTCACTGTTGCATCAATCGTACCTTTTTTTCTGTATTCGACTTTTACTATTTCCTTTACATCTTATCTCTTTTCCCTATTGGACGTTTATAGTTTTATCCACCTTATCTTTTCCCTATTGGACGTTTATAGTTTTATCCACCTTACCTCTTTTCCCCTGTCGACATTTCTTATCACATCTAGCATAATATCTTTACATCCTTCGTTTTTATTGCTCTTTATTTAAAAAAAATAAACATATCTCTCAATTGCAGCTGATCATAATCCCACTGCACCTTCCAACCATGAACCCTGAAGATCGAATATGAAATGTGGCCCAAAACGAAAAGTAATTGAGGAGTGAATGCAACCCCGTACCGTCAAGTATTTTGCTGATGTTGGGTGTGTCGGGCCGAAAGACTAAAATATCACAGTTGTAAACCGCAACGCAACGTATCTATGCATATTTCACGGCTTTTAAGGTCGGACGATGAATTGCAGTAGTGGTCAACGAAAGCATACGTTCATTCATTGTCTAAGATTCGCACGATAAAGCGGACTGAACTGGTTCTGTGTAGCACTCGCTTCAAAATTAAACGCCGCGGAGAGCGTGTAGCACAATACCAGCAAGGTAGCAACCTTTAAAATTATTGATGACTTATGTATCTTCCCGATAACAACATATGGTTGCGAATCATGGACAATCTCGCAAACAGCAAGGATTCATTTAAAACAAAACGCTACAGAACAATCCTTAAGATACCTAGGATAATGAAAAATAGCAATGAAGACATATTCAAAGAGTTAACCATTAAAAAGAACTGGCTTACAAAGGTTCATTATACAGAGGAAATTAAAATGATATGGCCAAGTTAAAAGAAACAGAAGTCTGAAAAGAACAATAAAGGAAGGCATAGTTCCTGGGCAACGATTCAGGGGCAGACCAAGACAAGAAGAAGGTGCTTTCGAAACATCAAAGAAACCTTGGCGATGGCAACAGAAGAATGGGTGATTTTGCAAGAGACAAGAGATTCCTTCAGACAGGCTGTGGTGAAAGCAATGTTCTACAAAGGACATGCGACCTGATGATGATGATGATGAACGCTCACTGCAAGATTTCAGAAATGTTAATTTAATCTATGCCAATGGAAATGAGAAAGATAGTTCATCGGTGCTATATAGAACCAGTTCTGACCGATGGAAGCGAATCATGGACAGTAGACGATTAGAGGCCACAAAGATGGAATTTCTCAGAAGAATGTTGGAAGTTCCTGGACAGCTAAAAAGACCAATGATGAAATCCTCAAAGAGGCCAACACAAAAACGGAGCTCCTAAAAAACATCAGAAAGAAATAATCAATATTTTTTGTCCGGGCACATCATGAAAAGAGGAAAGTTGGAATACTTGGTTACAAATGGCAAAATACAAGGAAAGAGAGATCGCGGACGACAAAGAGAGAAAATACTAGACAGCATGGTGTCATGGCAAGACAAACAGTCAACAGCAGAACTGATACGATGCACTGTAAAGAGAAGATTGTGGAAGGACATAATCGCCTACGTCAACCGGTATGGCACATGCTGATGTGTTTATCTGGACGCATTCCGTGGCCAATTATAAACCTGACAAGTTAGGGCACTAGCTTTACACCGCAACGGTCTTTGGTTATGTCCATATTGGAAACCTAGGTACAAGTCACAAAGACAAAATAATAACTGGCTAGCATGCTATGTGAAAGGTTTTGATAGCGGGTAAGATCATTACCATTCATCCCTAAACGACATACGGAGACAGATCATGACATACAGCAATATGTGGCTGTCTTTATCTTTATACATTCAATTAGGTTACGACATAAATTTTGCTAATAAAATCGTGCACTATATCCAGATTTGTACTAAAGTGCAGGCTAGGATAATGAAGACTTTTTTTTTAGACGGTAAGGTAGAGTTGATGGGGAAACCTGACATTGTGGGAGGGGCTTCTAACAATAGTATCTCCACAGCCAACAACCTTATAGGCCGCTCGTCGCAGCCTCGCGAAGTTTGTGTACAGCGGCAAGGCGGAGTCAATCGATACAAACGACACGTGTGGGAATGTTCAGACCGACATTTCAGTAAATAAAAGCAATCGCATGAGCCGTCCTCTTATCAGTTGACGACCTCTTCTGCGCAGGAACAGACACATTATTTCTTGGATTTCAAATTGAAATTGAATCTAACAGGAAAATAACCTAAACAATATTCAAACATAATTACATATAAATAACCGGATTAACCTTTACAACGTATGTGATTTGTATATTCATCTGGATTATTCTAACACCATCACTCAAAATCGATAGCTATATTTTGCCTCACGTCTCATCCTCGGTTACTGCGGGAACATCTTTCCTGAGCCAGTTCTGATATTCCAGATCGATACAGCCTCGTCATCTGGAACAAAAGTTACTGCACGTCCACCAGGCATACTCGCCCGCCAGCAAAGATCAATCAATAGCCACGAGAATATTAACATGAAGGCAGTGGTAGCCACAGAGCGGCCGAGGTCTTGCAACATTTTAGGTGTAAGGAAGGATGCAAGTTGCAGCATCATGAAGACAGCAACCATCGATTTCCAGGGAAAAAATTCAGCATCAGTGATGAAATGAAGGTCAGTAATAATTTCTATTTATCCACATATCGCTTATAGTATAGGCCTGCTATTCTTTATACCGTTATTACAATACGTATATGTGGTCGTATTTTAGTATCTGAAATATAATATAATATGAATCTTAATTAATTTTCTGCATTATCATAATAAAATATGTTCAATTAGTAATACAATTTTGTAATGTGATTATTCTTAAATTATACGTAAATTATACAAGTTTACTCTTTCATCGGGTCCTAATTATTTTAAATTCCTCCACTCCATCTATCTTTAAACGTGGAGGGCAGATGAATGAAATGTTAATTATTTACTATAATTAATTATACAATAAATAAAATAATATATCTCTTATTACAGAATGCTATGTAAATCTAGTAACTATTAAATTACATAACTGCAATGAACATAGATTTTGTATTATTATACAACCACGCATGTTATAAATTATATAAATACACAGTAGTGAATCTTATCATCAATCACGCTATCGCTAATTAACAATATATTTTACCTGCAGTAAATCAAGTAAATGGAATGTAATGTAATGAAAGTTGAATGTTAAATTCACTATGAATGTAACAAGAAATAATATAGAATATAGAACTATGGACGTTAAAAGAAATATGAATAATTATTGCTTTACAAATGTTAAAATACCACGATTGTACCGTAAATGAATACCATGATTGTACCGTAGATGAATATGAATCAATAAACATGAAATAAATAAAAAATGCCCATCTATCTGGTGTTCACCGATGACTACTAAAGGAATTTATTGGCCTATTCGTTATCCGTCCTTTTCAAAATATGGCGTTAAGAGGGCGTTGATACGTTGTGTTGTATTTTTGCGCATTTTCGCCCCCCAACATATCCAGCAAAGCACTTCTGAAATCTGGTTTGCCTTCCCTCTTCGATCCCCGCTCACTTGGTAAGATGAGACAGATACGTCTGTTTCTAGAGGCACCGCAAAGGTGTGGAGTGACGACAGGAGTGTGCCACTGTTCCATGTCCAAGCCATTAGCTGTGAGTCGCTGACAGCTTCCAGCTTCTGCTGCTGTCTGACGCCTTCCCTCCAAATTTGAATCTCAACCTTGTCTATAAAATACTACTAATAAAATATGCAATATTGATGTAATTAAACATAATAATCATCATCATCAAGTACCGGGCCTGCTGGCGTAGGTGATCATGTCTCTCCACAACTTTCGATCTCGGCACCTATTTATCATTTTTGTTGTTGACCATCTGCCAAGCCATTCTCTTAAGCTGTCTGGTATCTTTTCTCTTTGTTTTCTCTCTATCTCTTCGTCCCTCAATTTTTCCAGTTGTTACAATATATTCCTGTTGTTCTCTTCTCATTACATGGCCCAAATATGATGATTGTTTCTTCCTAATATTGGAAATTAGCTCTCTTTTTGCTTTGACCTCTCTCAGAACATCTTCATCACTCTCCTTAGCTGTCCATGGTATTCTCAACATTCTTCTGTAAAACCACATTTCTACAGACTCCAGTGATTTTCTTGTCTGTTGTTCTATTGTCCATGATTCGCATCCATATGTTAAGACTGGCTCTACATAAGATTTAAGAACTCTTTTTCTTGTTTCTATTGTCAAAAATGGATTGCATAGTGTCTTCCTCATTTTTTGGAAAGCTGCTTTTGCCAGAGCCATTCTGCATCTCACCTCTTTTGTACATCTTCCGTCTGAGGTTAACCAAGTTTCCAAATATTTAAATTCATTTACCTGTTTTAATATTGTTCCACTTGTCTTTATTTTGCACTGAGGTGATGTCTTTTTTTTTTTGCTTACCAGACTTACCATCACCTCTGTCTTTTTGCTATTAATGCGGAGTCCTTTATTTTTGCTTTCTTTCACTATAATGTCCAGCATTTCTTGTAACTCAATTAAACATAACATGCATGTATAAAACAATCACCATTTTCGGGCACATCATGAGAAGAGGAAAGTTGGAATACTTGGTTACAACTGGCAAAATAAAAAAGAGAGATCGCAGACGGCAAAGAGAGATAATACTAGACAGCTTGGTGTCATGGCATGGAAACAGTCAACAACAGAACTGATATGATACACTGTAAATAGAAGATTGTAGAAGGACATGATCGCCTACGCCAACCAGCATGAACATGATGATGATGCATGTATATGTAAAATATTATTATAATATACAATCCATTCATTGGGTGCCGTCTCCACATTGAAGGTTGGCTACCATGGAGCGCCATTTTACTATCTCTTGTCTTGACGGAGCACGTTGTCATAGGTCCCCCACCTAGATCACAGGTCAACCTTTTGATGTCTAGTTAAGTCTTGGTCTGCCTCGTCTAGTTGTACCTTTTTTCCAAAATGGTCCTGTGTTAACATCAAATCTTTAAAACTGACATACCTAGCAAGCTGCCATGAGATTTAACATATCTCTCTCACACAAAAAAAATGGAAATAAAAAAAGCAACCATGCCAGTAATACTAGAAGAAACACCCGGTAACGACAACAGTAGAGACCAAACACAGCAAAAGAGCAAACAACTGCATTATTATTGCGCTCCCCTCTCTCAACATTAAAATAGAGATTAATGGGTCAAAAGGAATAATTTAAAAAAAAACCGGTTCGTTAAATATATTTAAAGAAATAATTTTTTTTAAAATTATATGTGACTTACAAAATAAAATACATAACAATTTATGTTAGGTGCAATAACAAAGGTTTACGTAAGAGAAGAACTCACAGAAGACTTAAATAAAATATGAAAAAAAATTAAAGGTTCCCCTTGACGCCTTGCATATGGTGTTAGTGATCATATTTTGTATGACCACGGCACACTTTTTGGGGGTGATGTGGTCGGCATCACGCCAGGCCGCCTTTACTTCCCAGAGAAATATCTGGTACCCATATTTAGAGGCTGGGTGAACCCGGAGCCTTGTTAGACCGAAAATTCATGGGGATCGAACCCGGACCCTTGTGGTCAGAAAGCGAGCCCACGAACCACTGAGCCACCGAGGTGACCACACTAACCACTCAGCCACCGAGGTGAGCACACTAACCACTCAGCCACCGAGGTGACCACACTAACCACTCAGCCACCGAGGTGAGCACACTAACCACTCAGCCACCGAGGTGAGCACACTAACCACTCAGCCACCGAGGTGAGCACACTAACCACTCAGCCACCGAGGTGAGCACACTAACCACTCAGCCACCGAGGTGAGCACACTAACCACTCAGCCACCGGGGCTTCCCAGGAGTGTGGGATCTGTGAACCATTAGAAGTACTGATCTAGGCTCTACTTCACCCCGCCCGGTTTGTTTAAAACCAATGTGAGCAGGCAACTAGTGATCGATAAGGAAAAGCAAACCCGGTCGCGCTGATGAAAGTCGGATATTTTGAAGCAAACGGGGTGAATGTCGCAGCTTGCTGTAAACCATGAAACACTTAACGCCCAACGTTAAGATGTCCTTTTATTTTAAGATCAATGAAAAAGGTTTCGGATGAACTCCTAAACAGAAAGAATAGTAGACTATAGTAACAATAATGTATAAAGATGTTGCAGAGAAATGGACACTAGAAAAGAAAACAGAACAGAGAATTGAAGTAATAGGTAGAATTGGATGAAAAGAAAACAAACGATAAAGTTAAAACAACTAAAAATTAAAAGAGAACTACTAAACACAATAAAACAAGACAAATGCGAGTTTTGGGCCGTGTTAAAAGACACAACAGCCTACTAAAAGTAATCTTGGGAGGGGAAAAAGGTAAAAGAGGCAGAGGCAGAGCAAGACTAACATGGACAAGTAACATCAAAAGATGGACAAATCATCCTGTGACAACCTGCACCATCAAAGCAAGAGACAGAGCAGAATGGCGCTTATGCCCAGAAATCATCAAATATTTCTATAACTTTTTCTCCCAATATTGATTATTCTGTTAGTAAACCAGTATAATACGAGAGACGTGCTGCAATGCAAATAGTCTCTACAGGCAAAATGCCATCGTTTGACGTCAGCTTGTGACATGCGCTTTGAATAACAAAAAAAAAAAAATTGAGCAGCCCGAAGATAAATAATAGTTTTTATTTTTGTATTGCAAATGTCAAGTCTTATACATTTTCGTGTTAGATTTCTCTTCTTTCTTCTTCTTTCTTCCTCATCTGCCTTTCAGCGTCGAGGGGAGATATAATTTGCAGTCTTTTGCTTTTCTGTTCGCCTCTGCTGCTGTTATGCTTCCTAGTGCTTCTAATATTCCTCGACCCATCTTTTTCGTGGTCGACCCTTGGGTCTGGTGTTCTCACAACGTTTGTTGAAGGCTCGTTGTGTTTTGTTCTTTCTGCCTTGTCACGTGGCCAAACCATTTTATCTGTTATTTCCTTACATATTCTATGGGGGGGGGGGGGGGGGGGTTCCTAGCTTTTTTTCCCAGTTCTTCATTTCTGATCTTATCTCTCAGACTGTTTCCTGACATTCGTCTAAACATTTCATCTCTGTAGAGGTTATTTTTCTGATTGTTCTTGCATCTAGGGTCCAAGTCTGGCATTGGTAGCACAGCGTTGGGATGTTAGATTTCTGAATTTATAAATTCATATGTGGAACATGCACATTACTTCTCACAGTTATCAATGGCATTTTCCACATATAACTAGAACTTAATGTAATGTTCAAGGGCTTTACATTGTCCATTGTGTTCTTGTGGTTTCATGCACTTGTTGTCTGTTTGTTGTACCAGTTGTACTCTTCAAGACTTACGTCTGCTGTACTTATCTGGCTTTATCGCGTCTTTCTTTCTTTCTTTCTTTCTTTCTTTCTTCTTTCTTTCTTTCTTTCTTTCTTTCTTTCTTTCTTTCTTTCTTTCTTTCTTTTCTTTCTTTCTTTCTTTCTTCATCATCAAGTACCATGTCTGCTGGCGTAGGTGATCATGTCTCTCCACAACTTTCGACCTCGACAGTTATTTATCATTTCTGTATTGACCTTTTGTCGAGCTATTCTCTTAAGCTGTCTGGTATCTTTCAGTTTCTTTCCTCTGTCTCTTCATCCCTCAATTTTCCAGTTCGTCCCTCAGTTACCACAACATATTACAGCTGTTCCCTTCTCATTACATTTGCCAAAAAATAGTGATTGTTTCTTCCTAATATGAAAATTGGCTCTCTTTATAACTTCAAAACATTGGCAAATTGAGTACCTTTACTGCCTGCATTGTAATATAAAGCTTCATGTAGCGACTAACTTTACATTTCATTTTTCTACAATGCCCTATTGCAATGTACTCATTGAAGGTTTATTGTAACCACTTGAACTTTAACAGTACGCAGAATATATGGCACATGATGATAGTGATTATGAGGTCGTGAGAGGCCAAGCGTAATTATCATTTAAATAAAATGGGGTCACTCGCATATTGCAGCTGTGGGGATGTTAGATTAGACGTGGCACGAGTAGAGACGTGGGTTTAAATGGATTGTTAGTGTACGTGTTAAATCAGCGTGTTATTCTGAGGAAGTATGAAGGTCGTTGGCTTGGCTGTTGGGGGTGATTAGCTTGTTGCTGAGCATGAGGTGGTAATATGAGTCCTGCAACCTGCTAGAGATATGTACTTGGAGACCACCACCCCTTGAACTATTCCAGTGTTAGTTGCTTCAGTCCCAAACTTGATAGCTAGGGGGTTTGCCGACTTTTTGGCGAGGCATGGCCCGTTCAACCTTAGACTAGGTCTTCCAGTTTATTTTAAGGTTACAGTTGCCAACCAAAAATGAAGTGAAAAGTTGTATGGGCTGATGGCCCATGCGCAAGTAACGGTCACATTCGCTAGTCGGGCCAGATATACATCATCTATTCCAGGGAACGGTGCTGGGGGGAACTAGTGTCTGTGTAACCAGAGGGTGGTGTCTATGTAACCAGAGTACGGTGTCTATGCAACCAGAGTACGGTGTCTATGTAGCCAGAGTACGGTGTCTATGTAACCAGAGTGTGGTGTCTATGTAACCGGAGCATGGTGTCTATGTAACTAAGGGCTTCGAGAGCAATCCTGAACAAAGGCAACGGAACTGGGTGGTGTTGGGGGGGGGGGGGGGGGGTCCTAGACGCCCGTCGAGCAACAGCTGAGTACGGTCATTGACCCGCTGCTGACTACATGCGTCACGATAAGCTAACAACAGAACTGATCATGGCACTGTACCACCTTCCAGATTTGCTCCTAAAACAGATTATCCAATCTTGCCAACCGAGCAATGGTCGTAGATGGAAAGAAACCCGGTAGGGAAAAATGCTGTGCTGAAATCGGATATGTTGGACCGAAAAACGCAAATAAACCACAACTTATCTACGCTTATTTTCGTCTATTTAAGGGTGGATGGTGAAGATCTCCTTCCTTCCTTCCGTTCGTCCGTCCTCTTGTAACCATTGGGTGAACCGTTTTTCTACCTTCGCCGACTCTTTACCATTGCTGGTGGATATGGGAGGGGTGGCTCATGACAGGACCAGAGGGATAAAGGCCGCTTAGTCAAAGTAGTCACCACTACGTGTGAGACTGGACATTTTTATTTCACCCCTGATATAAAAAAAAAATGAAATCACATGGAAAGCTGATGAATTTGAACCACATTACTCAATACACACATCAGCAAAATTGGCTTGATAATAGAAAGAGCAGAAATATGTTTACTCTTCATATTCTGCTGTGGGAAATGGGCACCTTTCAGATGTGTACGCTTGCAATAAAAACGATTTAGTTACATTTACGTATTAATTTTCTCTTATCTGTTTATTTCTTGTCATCTGTTTATTTCTTGTCATATGTTTATTTCTTTTCATTTTTTTTATTTCTTGTCATTTTTTTATTTTTGTCATCTGTTTATTTCTTGTCATCATTATCAGGAATGCTTTCTGAAGCTCAGCGACATGGTACCTGATGTACCACGCAATGAAGATGGAAACATCGATGGAACGGTTCTCATGCAGTACGTCATTGACTACATCTTGGACTTGGAGCTGCAGTTAGATAGCCAGGGTCCATTCTCTTCAGGCTCTGCCTTCTCTGCATCATTTCAGACAAAGTTTGTCTCGGATTCAACAACGCGAGAACCTCTGTCAGAAAAATCTTTAGAGAACATTATTTCTACACAGGTAAGTCAAATCTTCATCTGTAAATTAGAGATCTTTTGCCTTTTTAACATTTTTTTTTTCGGACTGGCAAGGCTCCGGAGTTCACCCAGCCTCTAAAAATGGGTACCAGAGATTTTTCTGGGAAGTAAAGACGGTCTGGCGTGATACTGACCACATCACCCAAAAATGTACCGTGGTTATAGAAAAATATGGTCACTAACACCGTATTCCCCATACGTCTAGAAAGGCATGAAGGGAACCTTTACTTTGCCTTTTCCATATTTTGTCGTCTGTAAATTAGAGATATTTTGTCGTCTGTAAATTAGAGATATTTTGTCGTCTGTAAATTAGAGATTTATCACTTTATTTTGTATTCTAAGTATTTCTCTGTTTAAATGAGAACAAACTGAGCACTTTTGAAGACATGTCAAGAAAAGTAGTCTATGTACAATGGAATGAATTCAAGACTAATATACAGATCAGATAAATGGTCATGTAGTCAACTATCTCATCATTAAGGAAGAGGGATAGGCATGTGTCGAACATCAGTTCACAAGAGACAAGTACATCCCAAAACAGGATCTTCAATGAGAAACATCAGGATGCAGGAACAAGACTTAGATCGCGACACCAAAAAGTACACTTATAAGAGAATCAAAGTTGGGAGGGATATACTCATTGGATAAAATAAAAAAATCTCTCCCAAAATAGGGATACACCCCCCCCCCCCCCCAAAAAAAAAAAAAATCTTAAGACCGCTATGGAATGTTAATATCTTTCTGTCTTTTTCTGTAAATTAGAAATCTTTTGTCATATTTTATTGTATTTTAAGATTCTTATGTAAACTGTAGATTATTTTATTTGTTAAATATTGTTTTAACTATCTCTCTTTGCCTTTTAAAAACAATTTACAAATAATTTTCAAAGTTGTAAATTGTGGACTATACCTCTTACATAATATATATATATATATATTATATTTATTATACATAATATATATTGTACACTAATTACTATACATAATAATATATATTTTTATACACTAATTACTATACATAATATATATATATTGTACACTAATACTATACATAATATATATATATATATACAATGTACACTAATTACTATACATAATATATATATATAGTACACTAATTAATTACTATGCCCCATCTTTTATCCTAACAGGTTTTGCTTCTCTAAATTCATTATCATTTGTTTTATCTTTATTCGTATCTTTATTCCAATGTTTACGCTGTAAAGGACGTCTTGGAAGCAGTATTCAATTTTAACTGTGTCTAGTTAAAACATCATTCTCTTGCTATTTAACTGTGTCTAGTTAAAACATTATTCTCTTGCTATTTAACTGTGTCTAGTTAAAACATTATTCTCTTGCTAAATTCCTGTGCCCATTTGACATTTCTGCATATTTATTTATCCTACATTGTACTCCCCAGTAATGAAATATAGTGAAATATAGTACATGTGATTTTGGAAGGTTGATTTTTGTAACGCCCGCCCCCCCCCCCCTTTTTCCAAGAATAATGTATCCTTTTCTAGAGTAACCTTTACCCCATGTATCTTTCTCCCCACAGGTGTCATCCTCCCCCTTATCATATTCAGATGAATCCATAACAGTGTTATCAGAATGTGACATCAGACCTCCTTCTAAATGAACATATTATCAACTTAAGGTAAGAATTGTCACTGACATCAATTTTTTTTTTTTTTTTTTTTTTTTGGATGGGTAGATCATCATCATCAGGTGCCGAATGGACGAGATGAGTCTCTACTTCAACATCTCAGTCCTTCATGCGTGTCATAATTTCAGCCGATGAGTTTTTATTAAGGAGAATTGAAAAATATAGAAAAAATGGTATGGTAAAAGCTTTATGTAATTAATGGACGACACAAATTTGAACAACGTTTCGACTCAATAGACCTTCAGCGGTAACATTTTCTATCTATCTATTGTCCTTTCGAGCCCAAAACGGCACATAGGGCAGAACCACAATATCAAAAACAGAAACCTTGCGTACCAAAATTACACATTGCGGATACCACTGCTTCTAAAATCGATGGCTGTTTCCAAAACAATAGTTTTACAATGACAGCTTGACAAGCCATTGATCAACCTTCTTAGTCGCCTCTTACGACATGCTTGGAAGGACACAGTGTCAATATTCTTTACTCATAATAAGGCCCCGGTAACACACGGGAAAACTAATAATGAAGTATCTAAAATAAGATAATTTCCAGCAAGAAAGAGAAATATACATAAAAAAGTCTTCCAGTAAACAGTGCTGTAACCAGAAAGAAAATAGCATTTTCTTTAGCTATCTAGTCTTAATAGCAAAGACAGAGAATGAACTACAAGAAATGATAGACGTAATAGTAAAAGAAAGCAACAAGAAGGGTCTCAGTCTGAATAGTAAGAAAACAGAAGTAATGGTCATATCAAAGAAACTATCATCACTATCGTGCAGCATAAAAATAAACAGGACAAGTCTGAAACAAGTGCAACTCGTCAAATACATGGGCACAATAATAACATCAGATGGAAGATGCACCACAGAAATAAAAAGCAGAATAGTTCAGGCCAAAATAGCATTTCAAAAAATGAAAATATCTTATGCAACAAATATATGGCAATTGAAATTAGAGAGTTCATCGGTGCTATATAGAACCAATCTGACATGTGGAGGCGAATCATGGACAGTAGACAAACAAATGAAAAGACGATTAGAGGCCACAGATATGGGATTTCTCACAAGAATGTTGAAAGTTCCATGGACAGCTAAAAAGACCAATGATGAAATTCTCAAAGAGGCCAACACAAAAAGGGAGCTCCTAAAAAACATCAGAAAGAAACAATCATTTTTTTGTTGGGCACATCATGAGAAGTGGAAAGTTGGAATAATTGGTTACAACTGGTAAAATAAAAGGAAAGAGATCGCGGACGACAAAGAGAGAAAATACTGGATAGCTTGGTGTCATGGCATGGAAAACAGTCAACAACAGAACTGATACGATGCACTGTAGACAGAAGATTGTGAGGGACATGATCGCTTTCGCCAACCGGTATGGCACATGATGATGGTGTAGGACTTATTTTATTTACTTACATATGTGTATGTTCCTGCTGAAGGCCTGTTGAGCCGAAAGATCGTTCAAATTTGTTTCGTCCATTAATTACATACTGTTTTTACCATACCATTTTTTCTATATTTTTTTTTTTCAATTCTCTTTCCTGTTCAGTTTACTGAAGCTTTGCATTTATATGCATGTCTTAGTCCTGAATTGTTATTCTTCTTCTACCTTTTAGCTCCCAGTGGAGCATAGGTCTTCAACAAACACTTTCCAAGTCGTTCTGTTTTTTGCAATTCTTTTAAGATCATTTCATGTCTGAATTGTTATTAGGCCATTCGAATAAGCTGTTTAGTTTTCTAACATTAATTGACATTTTTTTCTAAACATCGGCAGTTTATCACTGCTGCTTTAGTTGACCTGCTCATTTGTGTCTTTCCAAGAAGATTGTATGCACATTATTCTACTATAACATTTGAAGTGATTAGAAATCACTATCTGGCAACCTTTCCTGGTTAAAAAATAAGAATAAATGTCGCCCAGGAAACTATCAGAATTGCCAGATTTTGGTCGTTTGCTACGAGCTACAAAAACGTCATTCGTCCATATCTTTACATATTAACTTGAACTAGAAATTTGATGTTTTGTTTCTGGTGTCACAATTTGTAGTTTTGGTTCTGGTGTCACAGTTTGGAGTTTTGGTTCTGGTGTCACAATTTGACTTTTTGTTTCTGGTGTCACAATTTGACGTTTGTTCATAGTGTCACAATTTGGCGTCTTGTTCCTGGTGTCACAATTTGAAACAACCATACATAGAATGTAACACATTTAACAATTAGTGGAATGTATTAGGCAGTTATCTGCATCCATAAATGCTGCAACATTTTAATAGTTATATAGTTACAACTAAAGATCCTACTTGAAATGAAAGTAAGATTGTTTATAAATTTTGAGATGAAAGTAAGATTATTTATAAATATGGCTGGAGAAATTGGGTGTATATCTTGATTACAATTTCTTTTCCCCTTACATATGGTGATGTTTCTCTATAACATTTCGTTAATTTTCTTTATTATATGTATTGGATTACCAAATAACAGTTCACAAACTGTGTGGCGGAGACATTTACGTTGCAGTAATTCTTATATTTTATGGCACAGTTTACTTTGCAATGCCTGTTTTTTTTTTTTTAATTTTAAAAATAAATTATTGTTGTTTCATTTTAACAAACATGAAGCCTGTATCTACTGTTGAAACCCACGCAGGAAATTTATGAGATACTCTTCCTTTTGTTTTGAACTCCTTGCCCCTCTTAATGTGCTTGCTGTCAGTACGGGATAGTTGGATACTGTAAACATATGAGACGCCCACATTAAAAATGAAGAATATAAATCGCCAACAAAATAACATATCCTGTATGCCATAAAACGGTCTCTTCAGCTCAATCATAGCAAATACCTTTTTCTATGTCGTCGTCTCAAATTTCAAATTACCTCTTTATGTCGTGCTTTAGGAACGCTTCAAATTACCTTTATGTTCTGGCTCCAGCCAAGCTCTAAATTAATCTAATGCTCTGGTTCCATGTATATTCCCATAACAATTCATTTAACGCGCGTTTATTTTTATAAATGCATCTATTTACATCTATTTAACAGCTATTTACTTAATCAGAGTTATCATCCTTTGAAATATGAGACTGAACCTTGCATGAAATGCCAAGCGGCTGTATATATAAATATAATGAATTAAAAATTCATCATATATCAAAATAAGGAGAACAAAGAAATAGACATTTAACAATAAATATTTATTCCGCTAGATGCTGGGCTTCTATAGTTACTACTCCCCGGATATGCTTTACTCAAATTGTGGATAAGATCGTTTCAACTAAGATAAAAATGTGTAATAATCCCAGCTTATAGGTTAGCACCAGGAGAGTAAGTGGTCCTATTTGTTGTGGGGACATTGACAATGTTTGTTCATCTTGACGGCGTCTAAACATTGACAATTGACCTGCGCGTCTATAAACGGTCTATGTTTGTCATTCAGTGTCAAGTGATCTGTCTACATATAGGACAGATATGTAACCCACGATACATAGGGGAGCACCTGTGGCCTTATTTACATAAGATATACAGTACTTAACAACCTTTTCAAACACCAGGTGGGTGTGCACGTGTACTATTTTACATACTATAAGACCAGCGTGACCTGCAGTTTTGTACCCGCTTAAAAATAAGACACCAAAAGATCACTGGCGTTGTTGTTACATTGGTGCTTGTTGAAACGTGAAGGCAAGGAAACCTTTTGATAATAAAGACCAAAACGACTTATTTCAAGTCAGTTCATTCTTTGAGTGCCGTCTGCGCATCGTAGGTTGGCTACCATGGAGCGCCACTCCGCTGTCTCTTGCTTTGATGGTGTAGACTGTCATAGGCTGACTTGTTCATCTTTTGATATTACTCGTCCATGTTAAACTTGTTTTGGTCTGCCTCTTTCACCTCGGATTTTTTCTTCAAAGATTATTTGAGTAGGCTGCTGCGTGTTTTAATATGCCCGATAATTCTCATGTGTCTTGTTTGAATTGTGTTTAGTAGTTCTCTTTCATTTTTAGTTGTTTTAAAACTTCATTTGTTTCCTTTTCTTTCCAAACAAATCTACCTATTCTTCTATAAATCCACATTTCAAAGGCTTCAGTTTTCTGTTATGTTTTCTTGTCTAATGTCCATGTTTCTGCATCTTACAGGAATGTTGAGAAGATATAACATTTTGTTATTCTTAGTTTTAGCCCTGATGTTATTTCTTTTGATGTTAGTATATTTTTCATGGCACTAAAATTACTTTTTTGCCGTTCCTGTTATTATATGAATTTCAGTTATGCATTTTCCATCACTGGTTATAGTATGGCCAAGGTAATTGTAGCTCTGAACTGTCTCAGTCTATTCATTTCAACTTTGATATCCACTTGTAGGTTTTGGGTATTATCTTTGTTCATGGTCATAATTTTAGTCTCTTTTGATACTTATGTTTAATCCATATATTTTGCTTGTCATGTTTAATTAATTGTTCTAGATCTTCCTAGGATTTTCTTCCAGTAGTACAGTATCATCATCATCAAGTACCAGGCTTGTTGGCGGAGGTGATCATGTCACTCCACAACTTTCGATCTCGACAGCTATTTATCATTTCTGTTGTTGACCTTCTGCCAAGCCATTCTCTTAAGCTGTCTGTTATTTTTTCTCTTTGCTTCCTCTATCTCTTCGTCCCTCAATTTTTCCAGTTATTACAATATATTCCAGTTGTTCTCTTCTCATTACATGGCCAAAAAATTATGATTGTTTCTTCCTAATATTGGAAATTAGCTCTGTTTTTGCTTTGACCTCTCTCAGAACACCTTCATTACTCTTCTTAGCTGTCCATGGTACTCTCAATATTCTTCTGTAAAACCACATTTCTACAGACTTCTGTGATTTTCTTCTCTGTTGTCCATGATTCGCATTCATATGTTAAGACTGGCATTACGTAACATTTAAGAACTCTATTTCTTGTTTCTATTGTCAAAATTGATTGCATAGTATCTTCCTCATTTTTTGGAAAGCTGCTTTTGCCTGAGCCATTCTGCGTCTCACCTCTTTTGTACATCTTCCGTCTGAGGTTAACAAAGTTTCCAAATATTTAAATTCATTTACCTGCTTTAAATTGTTCCACTTGTCTTTATTTTGCACTGAGGTGATGTCTTTTTCTTTGTTGTTACTATTACCTCTGTCTTTCTGCTATTAAAGCTGAGTCCTTTATTTTTGCTTTCTTCATTATAATGTCTAACATTCCTTGTAACTCATTTTCACTCTTAGCGATTAAGACTGTATCATCAGCATAACTTAGATTATTTATATCAGCAGCACGTAGTATCAGCATATCTTAGGTTATTGATTATTTTCCGATTAATGTTTAGGCCTGGCAACTCTGTGATGTTTTTAAAGATTTGCTCATTGTTTAGATTCCCCAATATAAATTACATATTAATCGTATGCCCGTGTCATCTAGATGTATATAGGCAGTCTATAGGTTGTTATAATGTACTCTATCAAAAGCTTTGGTGTAGACTATGAAGCATGCATATATTCGTTTGTTTACTTCTGCGTACTTTTCGTTTAATGTCCTCGTGCAGAATATGACTTCTTTTTTGTCCCACTGTTTTTCCTAAATCCAAATTTGTGTTCTTCTAATTCTATATTGAATGTATTCTGAATCCTCTCTTGTATAACTTTTAGCAATATTTTTGTTACCTGGCTCATTAGGCATATTGTTATAAAATAACTGTATTCAACTGCACCATTCATTTAGGCACCGTAATGAAGTTGATTTTTTTTTTAGTTAATTTCGTTGCATATACCTGTGATCACTTCCATGCTAAAATCTTCTAGTGTCTTTATCATCTCTATCTGTATGTTGTCACGTCCTGCAGCTTTCCCTTGTTCATTGTTTGTATAGATTTTCTAGCCTGACGTAAGTGTTTTATAATTGGTTTCTTTTCCCTTGTTCATTGTTTGTATAGATTTTCTAGCCTGACGTAAGTGTTTTATAATTGGTTTCTTTTCCCTTGTTCATTGTTTGTATATATTTTCTAGCCTGACGTAAGTGTTTTATAATTGGTTTCTTTTCCCTTGTTCATTGTTTGTATAGATTTTCTAGCCTGACGTAAGTGTTTTATAATTGGTTTCTTTTCCCTTGTTCATTATTTGTATAGATTTTCTAGCCTGACGTAAGTGTTTTATAATTGGTTTCTTTTCCCTTGTTCATTATTTGTATAGATTTTCTAGCCTGACGTAAGTGTTTTATAATTGGTTTCTTTTACCTTTCGTCATAAAATAATTCTGTATATATTCCTTGACACTCCAAGACAGTATTTAGTAAGAAATCAAACTTGTGTCACCTTAATAAAGCAGTTTTATGACAACTTGTATAAAGCAGATTTATATCAACTTAATCTGAGTGGTCGGCACTAGGCCGTTTCCGTCGATTTTTTTATTTTTTTTAATTTTTAAAATACGGGGGGGTGGACTCTGTCCTTCGTGATGAAACAAAAATGTTTGATCCTTTACATTCCTTCAACACGAAGAGAACAGTTATATTTGTGTAAATTAATGAATTTAGCAGAAACGGGATATTTTGGGATAGTCGAAGAAAGAAGTATAGGAAAACAAGACAATAGGCCGTAGACAAGGGAAGAAATAAAACTGTAGAGACATGACCAAACCTACGCCATTATGCATGGTTCATGATGTTGTTATTGTAAAATGTATCATTTGTTTATATTCAAAATGTTCTGTTCGACCACTATAAAGCTGAACACCATCTAACCACTTTTTTAGTAATTCATTTCCACTGTGTTTTATTTCCTCGTCCTCCTCTTCCATTAATTTGTGTTTTTTTTTCACTGATTAACAGTTTGTTCCCATTCTCACTATATTTCCCCTTAACTTTTTGTGTGTTTACTTTAAACCTCTTTCGTCCTCATTGCTCTTTTTTAAAAATCTGTTATTGTATTTTCAGTACTAAGATATAACTATATATAACAACTTATAGTTCGTGCTCTAGAACAAAGGCAAAGATAAAAAGGTACAGTTGAAATGATACGGTTACCAGATATGATTTTTGAAGATAATGTAATAATATCCACTGGGTCAAAGCATATAAATGCGTAAAAACACGAAGCTGCGGTAAAGCTAATTGTAAAAAGAAATGAACAAAAAATAAAATTGAAAAATGGTATTGTTAAAGCTTTAGATAATAAGTGAACAACCCAAATTAGAACGTTTATTTTATTATTGGTAATATTAAGTAATTATACCATGGTAGCCAACCTTTGTTGCGGAAAAGCACGCGAAGATGATGTTTTTATTGTTATTTTGTTTCATTAAAAAAATACATATCTGCGCGCGTTGTATGTTTGCTCCTGCTGAAGGCCTATTGAGCCGAAACGTTGTTCTAATTTATGTCATCCACATATTGCGTAAAGCTTTAACAGTACCGTTTTTCCCCTACTTTTTTTCCCTCAGTAATATGCTCAGCCTTGCTATGTAAACGAACATTTGTAATAGCTCGTTTACTATGATATAACTTACATTGCTTTACAAAGGTAAAGAAGTCATTTTTTGACAGAAAAATATATATTAAGTGTATCTGTAACATCTGCTACAATTACATTCGGGGGGAGAGGGGGTGAGGGAGAGAGAACAGCGTACAATTAACATTTCTAACAAAAACAAACTGAAATATCAGCTGGAAAACAGCTGGGGAGTATCCTAATTTCCAGCTGTCCATTGTACTCATAGACCCGTCCACCTGCCATAGTGTGTTTGAACATAGGGTCCGATGTTGAGGTATGTGGGACTATTATTATCTGCCGTCTGGTGTATTGTTTCAGCAGTCACCCCCTGTCTGTAATGACCTCTCCTCTACATACCAACATGCCCTCTATTTTAGTTACTTCATTAACAACAACACATGGGCTTAGCAATTACGTTTTAAGTTCCATCTCGTGAAATTCCAGGGCAAGTTAAGTATATTACGAGGACCGGACGAGTCGGTAATTATTAACTGGAAAGTGTGCGAGTTTTTTTTTTTTGTTTGTTTTGTCTGTACTTCTCTAGATGGATGTTAATTACTTGCGTTCGCCCGATGACTAAAGTATACCTCTTTGTCATCCGCCCTTAAAAGGGGCGTTAAGTGGGCGTGTCTACGTTGTGTTGTGGTTTGCAGTTTAAACTGATATTGCGCCTTTCGGCCCAACATATTCGACTTCAGCATGACATTTTTGAGTACCGGGTTGTCTTTCCTCTTCGATCCCTACTCGCTTGGCCAGATTAGACAAGTTAGTCTGTTACTAGAGGCACCACGGAGAGGCGGAGTAGGGCTGGATGGTTCTGGTTCACCGACCCTGGCGCAAGCCATCAGCTGTGGGTCGCTGATAAACTTTCAGCGCTGGTGCTGTGAGGCGCGCCTTCGCTTCCGGGGGATGCTAAAATTAAAAATGATTAGATTTAGATATTTATATTTTAGTCTAATAGTTAAAGTGTATTAAAGATTACACAAATGGTCGTATTCTTGTGGCCACTTTCAAGACCCGTTCGTTTACATCACTGAGTCATGGTTATGGAAGGCCCCGGTATCACTACAAACGAATTAAAATCCATAATGCTCAAACCACCCGTGCCAGTGGAATCATCCGAATATATTTCATCTCTCAAACAAAGAAAGGTAGCTGTAGTCCCCATCATAGCAGTTTCAGCACACACCAAAAGATAAGGCGAAAACCGCACAGAAAGTAAACACAGCATCTGTTCTCCATCATACGATATCATCATTCATCGTAAACAATCGGAATATCAAAACAGATTAATGCACAGCTCACAGTGTGCACAGGGCACTAAACTCAGTAGCTCCTGCTACAAGCCGGACTTGGAATATGAGGAAACTACAACAAGGAACACTTTTTAGACACAGCTTTAATGGTTCCTGCCGCCTATCCACCATATTGACCGGAAGGTTCCACTGATGTTATTATCCGTCGAAGCTAATTTATTTTCATTTTTGTATTTCTTTCTTCTTTCCCTTTCCTTCCTTATTTACACTTCAACGTGGAGTGACCCAATTTAGCTTATATTCATTTGCATTTGGTTAGTCTTGTCTATATTGCTACATTATTTTATATCTCATCTAGTTTTTCCCCGTTGAAAGTTGCTGTCTAGCTCTTTTTTTCTTTCGATGGCAGCATCTGCAACATATTTCTATTAATTACCTCTGTATCGCTTACGACCACGAAATCTCTGTTATTGTGTTTAATTTATTTTGTTCAAAATTGCCTAATTTATTTTGTTCAAAGTTACCTAATTTATTTTTGTTCAAAATTGCCTAATTTATTTTGTTCAAAAATTTGCCTAATTTATATTGTTCAAAATTGCCTAATATATTTTGTTCAAATACCTAATTTATTTTGTTCAAAATTGTGCCTAATTTATTTGGTTCAAAATTGCCTAATTTATTTTGTTCAAAGTTACCTAATTTATTTTGTTTCAAAGTGACCTAATTTATTTTGTTCAAAGTTACCTAATTTATTTTGTTCAAATTGCCTAAATTATTTTGTTCAAAGTTACCTAATTTATTTTGTTTCAAAGTTACCTAATTTATTTTGTTCAAATTGCCTAATTTATATTGTTCAAAATTGCCTAATTTATTTTGTTCAAAATTGCCTAATTTATTTTGTTCAAAGTTACCTAATTTATTTTGTTCAAAGTTACCTAATTTATTTTGTTCAAAATTGCCTAATTTATTTTGTTCAAAATGCCTAATTTATTTTGTTCAAAATTGGCCTAATTTAATTTTGTTCAAAGTTGCCTCAGTTCTATTGCTACTATACACGCCCTCTTCCTCAGATCGTGATGTAATACGCGTATCATATCTAAAGAGCATAAACACTTATAAGACTATCTTTACTGGTTAGTTACATGTGGTGTACTTTACGCATTGTATTTGGAGGAATAAATGTTAGTAATTCATGTACTAAGTAGTGTAGTGAAGGATATAGTGATTTATTAAGCTATGTAGTAGGCATGTAGTGATTTATTAAGCTATGTAGTATGCATGTAGTGGTGTATTAGCTATGTATTGATTTACTAGCTATGTAGTAGCATGCAGTGATTTACTAGCTATGTAGTGATTTGCTAGCTATGTAGTAAGCATGTATTGATTTACTAGCTATGTAGTAAGCATGTATTGATTTACTAGCTATGTAGTAAGCATGTATTGATTTACTAGCTATGTAGTAAGCATGTATTGATTTACTAGCTATGTAAGTAAAATGTAGTGATTTACTAGCTATGTAGTAAGCATGTAGTGGTTACTAGCTATGTAGTAAGCATGTAGTGATTACTAGCTATGTAGTGATTTACTAGCTATGTAGTAAGCATGCAGTGATTTACTAGCTATGTAGTAAGCATGCAGTGATTTACTAGCTATGTAGTAAACATGTAGTGACTTGCTAGCTTGTAGTAAATATGTAGTTTACTAGCTATGTTATAAGCATGTGTGTGATTTACTATAGCAGTGTAATGTTTAGTGATTGATGTAAGAAAACTACAAATTCGGCAGTTAAAGGGTTTTTTTTTTTTTTTGTTTTTTTTGTAGAGGCAGTAGTAGTTAGTGGCAGTAGTAGTTGTTGTAGTAGAGGTACAACTTTAGTAGAGGATTTTTTTCAAAATTTTTATTGTTTAAATATAACCATTTTAGAACAATTTTTGTGGGAAGGGCATGGAGAGTATCATTGATACTCTGGGTTAAGGTTTTCTGGATTTTAATTCTGTAGCCGTAACTAAACAGATGGACAACAAGTACCCCCCCGCTCGAATATATCGCTAACCCCACCGCCACCCCCCTCCCCACCCCGCCCCCCCCCCCCCCCCCCCCCTTCCCCAGTTCTACTAAACATTTTGGTAGTGCACCAGTTCACACGAGTGGACCAGGTTTAGTCCCCTCTTCCCCACAGCTGCAACTCGCTTGTGGGAATGCGGGTTTTTGCGCTCGCTATTTCCTCGGAACAATCTTCCTCGCCAGACAGACCGGCGCCAGTTGTCGGCAAAATGGGCCGGATTGTGGGTGGGGAGGGCCCCCCTCAGAACAGGTGTTCGACTGAGAGTGTACGCCTGCCAGCTGACAAATCGGTCTCTACGGAAATGGCAAACTACACTTTCTTGTGTGGTAGGCGGGTGAATAGCTTCCTGGTTTGGGCGGCACGTCGGCTGTTTGTTTGGCCTGTGGAGATTATCTTTCCTTTTGTAGGCTGAAGATTCCGTGCGGCTTGATAGGTGATTTAGGCAACTGGTTAGGTTTTTACTTTTCTGGTTCTGTCACACTGTTCTGTTTCGTTATTTTTACGGTTCATTTAATTTACATTGTTCATTTTTACATTTCTAATACATTTACATTGTTCATTTTTACATTTCTAATACATTTACATTGTTCTTTTTTACATTTCTAATACATTTACATTGTTCATTTTTACATTTCTAATACATTTACATTGTTCATTTTACATTTCTAATACATTTACATTGTTCATTTTTACATTTCTAATACATTTACATTGTTCATTTTTACATTTCTAATACATTAAAATTCTTCTTTTTTTTTTTTTACTTTTTGGCTTCATGCAAAATTTTTATTTTTGCTTTTCAGATTCAGTAGTCAAACCGTTTTATTTTTTTTATTTTGTCTTTCAAATTGTTCATTTTCTTATTTTCTTGATGTTGTGAAATCGTTCATTCAATTTTATTTTTCTAGTTCAGGTTTATTTGTCAGGTTCATTTACAGGTTAGATCGTTCCACTTATTTACTTTTTTTTTTCTGGTCCAGTCAGGTTTTTCTGTTGTTATTTTTCTGCCTTGCTTGAATTGTTCAGTTTTATTGTTCTATTTTATATCTTCTTTAGGAGATGGTGGACAAATAGCTCTCTAATTAAACTCTCAAATGTCTGACACGTTCATCTGGCTGTCAATCAAACGGCGTCAGTGATAACAGTTACACATTGGCATGCACACACATTTCGATTCTCGCCTTCCGTGTAAGTGTTGAGTCATTATATAGAGAAAACTTATGTTCTGTTCATATTCGACTACCATGCAAGCCCCAATCTGCGGCATAGACGACGACTAAGCAAAGAAATAAGAAAGCTGTTCTTCTTGGACAAGGTCTACAGACCTTAGTGAAGATTTACACGGATTCGATACGTGATAGACAGAACTAGTCCTGCAGTGGATACACCAGCACGATGTGGCATATACGTGTAGACAGAACTAGTCCTGCAGTGGATACACCAGCACGTTGTGGCATATACATGATAGACAGAAACTGTCCTGCAGTGGATACACCAGCACGTTGTGCATCCATTGAAATGAGAAAGCAAACGAACTGGCAAAAGCAGGTGGCAACCTTCACCATAAAGTACAGCCAACCCCAGAGCCTTAAAGAAATAAAAACATCCCTGAAACAAGCTAGGAAAAACGGAATGGAGGGAATTGCATGTAAAATATGAGCCAAAACATGACAGCTTAAACAAATTTAGCACACATTCAGACCAAGATATTCAGACTGAGAACAGGTTATTGTGGCATATCTAGACATTTGTGTATTTAGTAATGTTGCAACATGTGACTGCAGAGCAGCCAAACTCCACATCATACAATACAGACTGCAGCTTTCTAAACACACTAAGAACACAAAACCCAATTAATACACACAGAAAAACCCTACGAAACGTTAGCGACAATCGATAGGCGGTGGCTTACAGCAAAGCCGGGGTCGTACCCTGGCGAGGACACCTGGGTTTTTACTAGCGCAATCGATAGGCGGTTGGCTTACCACGGCAACAGCCGGGGTTCGTACCCTGGCGAGGACACCTGGGTTTTACTAATTCCCTAAAAATTAGTACCTCTGAAGTCGGAGTAAATCTGCCTGCATGGCGAGGGGCATCATGTAATGGGATAAAACAGACTTTACACGCAAAATTCAGTCCCACAAAATTGAGTGGGTGGGACTTCGTCAGAGGTCAAAGCTGACGAAAGCGAACGAACGAACGAACCCTACAGAAGAAGCTATGGGGAACCGGTGATGACCTCAAATGCGCACCGTCTTGCTCATGACCCAGGCTAGTCTAAATTAGCAGCAATAGCTAATCACTGAAGAAGATACGTGACACATTTCACCCAACTCAGTCATAATTTGAACCCTATATCCATCCATTTGCTGAAATCAAATGAGCAGTCTTCGATCAGAAGGGCCCTGCTTAAATTCCAGAAACTGTTGAGTTTTTTTTTTTCGAATGGACACCGCTCCAAGGATCACCCAGTCTTTAAAAAAATTGATACCAGAGGTGTTTCTGGGACGTAAAGGCGGCCTGGAGTGATACCGACAATATCACATAAAAATGTGCCGTGGTCATGGAAAATTATGGCAACTAATATCCCCCATACGCGTAGCAAGGAGTAGAAGGTACTTTTACTTGTAGACTCACAGACACACTACACTAATAATCATGAACAACAACCGTATTCTGCAGACACGCTCAACCAATTGGCTGAACTAGCACAGAGGCGTACCAGGCAAGCATGTCACACAATTAGGCGTCACAAACACACTTTTCACGTCTCGGATACAATGGACGCTCTCCTGTTCAAATTTATTGCAATATCGTCATTGGTGGTAGAATTATTGAGGACTTGCACTTCGGTACCTAGTGACACAATCTGTATATTACCATTTATTACTTTAAGCAAATTGTTCTACTTATATTATTACAATTACCAGAAATGTGTTGCTTGCGGTCTCGCAATGCTACTAAAGGAGTACACCTCTTCATCATCCGCCCTTAAAAGGACGTTAAGTGGGCGTGTCTGCGTTGTGTTGTGGCTTACAGTATATCTGTGATATTTGCGCCTTTCGGCCCAACACATCCGACTTCAGCATGACATTTTTGAGTACCGGGTTGTCTTCCCTCTTCGATCCCTACTCGCTTGGTCAGATTAGACACGTTAATCTGTTACCAGAGGCACCACGGAGAGGTGGAGTAGGGTCTGGATGGTTCTGGCTGGTTCACCGATCCTGGCGTAAGACATCAGCTCTGGGTCGCTGACAACTTCCAGCTCTGGTGCTGTGAGGCACGCCTTCGCCTCCTACCAGTAACGTTTAAAATAATATATTTACGCAACACTGGTAACACAAACAAGTGACTTTACTTCATTTTTCATATTTTCCTTCTTCTTCGGTAGTACGCTTCTAAACTTAGAATGGAAGCTTCTATGGGGATATTACCAGCCTTGAACTGACCACATATTTTTTAATTTGGCTTAACGTAAACACATTTGCACAGAAGATAAATTCAGAATTTATAAACGCAGTACGAGAATTTAGACAAGCCAGGAGGTATACGTGGGTTTTACAGGATAAAATACAAGCTATGAAGATGCTATCTTATCGGCAGTTTTGGGGCATCGCTTAAATAGTATCACGAATGAGAAGGGTTGCTACAGAAAAGCAATAGATGTACATGATGGTATTTGGACTACTGTGAAAAGATGCAAGATGGGATGGCTTAACCACGAATCTCGATTGTCTGGCCTGGCGACGACCATTCTGTAAGAATTGTGTGTGTGTGTTCTCCAGTTTTTACCTCTGACGAAGTCTCTAGAGACTAGGGAACTAAATGTGTGTGTGTGTGTGTTCTCCAGCTTTTATGTCCGACGAAGTCTCTAGAGACTAAGAACTGAATTTTGCGTGTTAATCCGTTCTTCCTAGCAGCCGTGTGCACAGGGGTCCCTCGCCGCACAGGCAGATAACTCCCGTTTTTGGAGGTACTCATATTTTTTTTCTTCGATGAGTCACTGACGATCTGAGAGCTGCTGATCTGAAGAGAGATCTCACTCTTTTTCACCACCCCCACCCTGCGGGTTATAGGATTAAGAAAAAAATGACTTGGTTGGGACATGATCATCATTATTGTGTGCTGTCTTCACATCGAAGGTTGGCTACCATGAAGCGCCATTACGCTCTTCTCTTGCTTTGTTGTAGTCACTTTTCCGATTTTTTTCCGCCTCCTAGTACTTGCTATATTTTTGTCTTGTATTGTCGCTAAATCTATTTTTATTTCTTTACTTCACGATTGTAAGACATATGTCAATTTTGTGAAAGATAATGAAAAGGGTTGTATCATGTTATCTCGTACGAACATTTTGATAACAATTATGAACATCTTCACATACAACCAAGTAAACACTTATATCACATATAAACATTAAGTAACATTTATATCACATATAAACATCAAGTTACATTTATATCACATATAAACATCAAGTTACATTTATATCACATATAAACATCAAGTAACATTTATATCACATATAAACATCAAGTAACATTTATATCACATAAACGTCAAGTAACATTTATATCACATAAACGTCAAGTAACATTTATATCACATAAACGTCAAGTAACATTTATATCACATAAACATCAAGTAACATTTATATCACATATAAAGATTTCAAGTAACATTTATATCCCATATAAACATCAAGTAACATTATATCCCATATAAACATCAAGTAACATTTATATCCCATATAAACATCAAGTAACATTTATATCCCATATAAACATCAAGTAACACTAATATCACTTGTAAACAGCACATTTGAAAAACTGACATGTTAATTTTTTTTTTTTTTAAACGTGACACCTAGTTATAGAAAATGGACACATGCCATAGCAGTTTATCATCCAATTTTTAGTTGTTTTGCTTTTTTAAAGCTTTTTACAAACAAACAAATTAAATTCTCATGTTTCTTCGGCGGTTTACATTCACATTAATTAGATACAAGATTTGATATTTTAATTGTTAACATATGTGGTTAAAGGGTGAACACCAACAAGTTTCAGATTTGCTCACATTCGAGAATTCCGATTAACAATTGTTCTACTATAATCTCATTTACCCACAAAATACTTAAGTCCTAAATGTAATATTTGTGTGTGTTTGTGTGAGGTCACAACGTGAGACCACTTCCGATAAATTTTAAGATTCAATGAAATGTACTGGAATCACACCCCCCCCCCCCCGCCGCACATAGTTACAACAATTTTTCCAGGATTATAATTAAGATGCCATTTTTTGCTCGAAGTCAACGACTGTGCCTACACACATAATGGCTTTAATATCTTCTTCTTCTACTACTACCTTTCTGCTCCCTGTGGAGCATAGGTCTTCAACAAACACTTTCCTAGCCGTTCTGTTTGTTGCATTCTTTTAAGATCATTCCATGTCTTGCCCATCATCTTCGTCTCTGCTTCCATCTGTCTACTGCAAGAAAATGTTGGTCTTCCTCTTGTCTTTTTCCTGGGGATTCCAAAAAAAAGGCCTGTTGTGCTATGTTGGCTTCCGCAGCATGTCCCATCCAGCGCATCGTCCTCGCTCTTTCTCTTTATCCACTTTTATTTGACAGGTACATTTCCATAATTCTATGTTAGTGATTTATGTTAGTGTTTAATATGGTACTGGTCTGTTTTAGCATTTAATAAAATTTGACACTAGGCTCATCAATTTTTGTTTTCTCTTCCACAGAGCAAGTCGCTGTGATCATTTTATATAAGAAAGTTCTCATCGGAGCACACAGATTTCCGTTAACTTCGCCCGGATGGACCAAAACAAACTTTACAAACACTTTGATCGTACTTAACTTTATGATCTGCAGGACCATCGAGCCCCCACGTCTGTCCGTACCACAATGGTAAATGCTGATATTGACGTGGTCATTAATTCTGCGTCAGTTATTTTCTAAGAATTCAATCAACACATTTTCTTGGAAATACATTCTGCATCCATGACGTGTGTAGCCAGATGTGTGTTCGCGTGGATTCGGAGTATCGCTCACATTTTGTTTTTAATTTCGTCATTATTTGAACATTCCTTGTTCACAAGATCAGCTCAGCATCTAAAAGGAAAATCAATTTTCTTTCGGAATAATTGGATAACATTTGTTTACACAGAAATTTGATGTTTTTGTATTTCCTTCCGGTCATGAAGTTGATGTTACAAAATCGTATTTTTTATTCTGTACGCTATTTAGAACAAGTATTGCATGTGAGTCTTGTAATTAGGAATGGTTGTAGATAATTTCCATTTGGGAATACGATTTTATGGAAATAGAAAATAAATTGAAGCACGGAGGGTATAGTTATAATGACGGGAGGTTGGATTATGGCATTCAGTTTCAAATCATACTGTACATAATGTATTACCCCACACGAATCTGAATTATTCTCCCCCCCCCCCCTTCCCACCTCCCCCCTTCCCCAACACACACAAAAAGCAGAACTTATTAAGTATCTACACACTACTTGAATCTGTTTTGGCATATCTTACACACAGGACAAAAGAAGGCATATCTTGTCATTGTTTTTAAAATGTTGTTGTAAGTCTGTCCCTGCATATATTTGCATCTTCTTGCGTCAGTCTTATGTTTTTTTTTAATCATCATTATATTGTCTATGTTTTTTTTTCATATTATATTCGTCTTATGTTTTTATTTTCATCATATATTCGTTTTGTATGTTTTTTAATTCATTATATTCGTCTTATGTTTTTTTTAATCATCATTATATTCGTCTTGTTATGTTTTTTTTATTCATCATTATATTCGTCTTGTTATGTTTTTTTATTCATAATTATATTCGTCTTATGTTTTTTTTATTCATCATTATATTCGTCTTGTTATGTTTTTTTTTATCATCATTAAGTTCGTCTTATGTTTCTTTCGTCATCATTATGTCATCTTATCTTGTTATACTTTTATTTTCAAGTAAAACTTGTGTGTTGGCAATTCATCACCATTTTTACCTGTCTTGGCATTTTTGTAAAAAGATGTCTCGGCTTTCATTTTTATTCAGTTTAAGTTTTGCCTGACAAGTCCGCGTAGACCCCGTGCCTTGGCTGTGATGTTTATCTGAAGTCCCTTTCCTCTTTGTTCTTGTATTTCTAGGTTTTAGCAATGATTAAGGTCACTTTGTCAGTACACAATTTCAAGTAATAGTCGAACACACATCAAAGTTGCAGCTTTAGGAGTTTTGTGAAGCTTTGTACATGTAGCTTCTTTTCCTTGTCGGAAAGTGGTTATGGTTTGATAACATTATCAAGTGCATTGTTCTTTTTTATTCGTAGGGGAGATGTGTTTTTATATCATTTTAGTCCAAATTGTTTTTTTTTTTATTCGGAGGGGAGATGTTGTTTTATATCATTTTAGTCCAAATTGTTTTTTTTTTTATTCGGAGGGGAGATGTTGTTTTTATATCATTTTAGTCCAAATTGTTTTTTTTTTTTTAAATTGACTTTAGTTCCTGTGTTAATCAATAATGCTCAGTAGTCACATATTGCGAATGTTTGTATGAGCCATAATCACTTAGTTGACCATGTTTATTTCTATTTTCTTACCGAATTGTTTTGCTATTTCTTGAAGTCCATTGAACAAATATGAGAACAAAATGGCAGCAATACACGATTGCTTTAATTAAAAAGAAATCATAATTTTAATCAAAATTTAAATCAAAATTTATAAATGTTTTTATGAACAGGGGGAGGCAAAGTGTGAGAGAACTCTTTCTGATTAAATTGTGTCTTTTGCGAAAGGGGATTTCAGACTGAATTTTCTTTAATGAGCTACCATTATTTTTTTATAAAAAGGTATCTGGTATCACTGTGCTGCATGAATTTAGATTTGGAGTGCTGGTTTTTGCGCAGTTATCATCATCACGTACCATACCGGTTGGCGTAGGCGATCATGTCCTTCCACAATCTTCTATCCACAGTGCATTGTATCAGTTCTGACTGTTGATGTTTTCCATGCCATAACTCCAAGTTATCAAGTGTCTTCTTTCTCTCTTTGTCGTTCGCGATCTCTCTTTCCCTTTATTTTGCCAGTTGTAACCAAGTATTCATTCTAACTGTCCTATTCTCATGATGTGCCCGAAAAGTGCTGTTTCGTCCTGATGTTTCCAAGGCCCTTTTGTGTTGGTCTCTTTGAGAATGTCATTATTGATCTTTTTTGCTGCCCAGGGAACATTCAATATTTTTCCGAGAAACCCCATCTCTGTTTCATCTAATCGTATTTTCATTTGTTTACTGTCAATGATTCGCTTCCATAGGTCAAAAATTGGTTCTATATAGCACCGATAAACTCTCTTTCTCACTTATAGTTACGTAGACTTGTTGCGCAAGATGTTTTTCAGTTTCTGAAATGGCCTGAGCTATTCTACTTTTTAATTCTGTGGTGCATCTTCCATCTGATGTTATTATTGTGCTCACTTATTTGACGCTTTGGACTTATTTCAGATTTGTCTTGTTTATTTTTGTGCTGCATGATGGTAGTGCTTGTTTCTTCGATATGACAATTACTTCTGTTTTATTACTATTCAGACTGAGACCTTTGTTATTGGAAATTAAAAAATCCGAACAATCCTCCCAGATATGCGATTTGACCAGTAACCTTTGAACTTTTGAACTTATACCTCAGTATATACCATTTTATCCATTGGGGGGTGATATGTTGTGAAATCATTAGCTCAAAAACTCTTTTCTTTGTAGAGGGGATGATGTTTCACCTTAAAATAAAATCGAATGTCCGACAAAAGTTTCACACGAATGAACGTATGAGTTGCTCTGCTTGCTAGTGACAGTTGTTTGTACTCATCATGCTTGTTAATTGTCTGCTTGCGGTATAATTAAGACATTGGGCAAATACATGATGACAAAACAAAAATGGCAGGAATTGATGGGGTGGGGTACATATACACGAGAAGGCAAAGAGTCCGGTGCAGTAAGGTTGGTGTAACCAGCATCAAGAAAAATGCGACGTGAAACTGTTTCTCAGTGGTAAATGTGCTATTGATGCATCATCAATCAGTGACATCAGTAGATCTGGTTGACTATATGAGACAACATTGATCAGTGACATCAGTAGATCTGGTTGACTATATGAGACAACATTGATCAGTGACATCAGTAGATCTGGTTGACTATATGAGACAACATCAATCAGTGACATCAGTAGATCTGGTTGACTATATGAGACAACATTGATCAGTGACATCAGTAGATCTGGTTGACTATATGAGACATCAATCAGTGACATCAGTAGATCTGGTTGACTATATGAGACAACATTGATCAGTGACATCAGTAGATCTGTTGACTATTTGAGACAACATTGATCAGTGACATCAGTATATCTGGTTTACTATTTGAGACAACATCGATCAGTGACATCAGTATATCTGGTTTACTATTTGAGACAACATCGATCAGTGACATCAGTATATCTGGTTTACTATTTGAGACAACATTGATCAGTTACATCAGTAGATCTGGTTGACTATTTGAGACAACATCGATCAGTGACATCAGTATATCTGGTTACTATTTGAGACAACATCGATCAGTTACACCAACAGATCTGGTCTACGAGTCTTGGAGATTTAATATTGATATTTGATCAAAACGTCTCAAATTTACCTAAAATGAATGTAAGGGTAAATAAATATGTACAGAGTTTGCGTGTATGATTGAGCATATGTGCGTATGTATGTCTGGTAATGTGGATGATCATATAAATAATATTCTATGTTGAACAAGATATTTAAAACAAGTCATATGGTCTGAATAAAATAACGTCAAACATTAAAGAGTACTCTGTTATTTGTTAGCTTACACAACTTTGTTATTAAGACGTTGAATTAAGACATTTGTCTGTTTGCTGTTTCATGTTTGAGTTATTGAGTTATTAGCGGGTCATCATCATTGCACTCCGAACATGTCCAGAGGTGCTCAGATCCCCTCTTCAGCAAATCTCGAAGTTGTCCAGCGACAGACGACTCCAGCCAGTTTTGTGTTGGTCTTCTAGGTTCGTCATTTCTGGATGTGTCCATATTAACTGCCATCTCTGTTAAATGTTTATCCGCATCTAATTATTCAGCCCCATTGTGCTCATCATCATCATGTGCCATACCGGTTAACGTAGGCGATCATGTCACTTCCACAACTTCTATCCACAGTGCATCGTATCAATTCTGTTGTGACTTTTTCCCTGCCATAACACCAAGTTACCTAGCATCTTATCTCTTTGTCGTCCGCGATCTCTATTTCCGTGTATTTTGCCTGTTGTAACCAAGTATTCCAACATTCCTCTTCTGATGATGTGCCCGAAAAAAATTTGATATATATTTGGACATAATTTTACTTGGCAATATCAGAAGGTCTGCCTTTCCTTTCCTTCTTGACAGTGACTGTACTAGTCGGAGATAGTAAACATTGTCTCTACAACTGAGATCCTCCGCCTGCCATCACAGAATGTGTACCATAACCGGTACTACTTGTCGGCTGCTCCCACAACATCCACCACCTGTTCCAATGCTTCACGTAACCCTGAGGAGGGGCGGAACTCCACATTGCGCCAGGGTATCCTCGTAGACTAGCGGAGGAAAGGAGACTTGTTACTCCACCTTAGATAGGAGATAACTCTACCCCGATAACCTTTCATTGCTTATAAATTAATCAAGGCAGTGATTGTTAAACAGAGTAGAATGGCGATCCATGGTAGCCAACCTTTTTTTGCCATCCTTCGTTGCGGAGAAGGCACACGATGATGATGATGATTGTTAAATATTTGGATATTTTAATTTTAGCAAAATTCTGTTAATTTTTAAAATACTAAATATACGTTGAGCTTTGTAAATACATATAGTTAACATTTGAATTTACTTTACGTTTTCTCAGTTACAAATGTAAAAATACTTAATGTTAGTTTGATGATGTACAGACAGATACATTCTCATCATAATTGGGTCGCATAACCTTTGCAGAATGTTGCATTCACCACAGCCTGCCAGAAAGAATTCGAACAAGATCTCCCACTACTTCTGTTTGTCATATTCAAAGTCTCCATGATGTCTTGAAATCACCTTCTTGGTTTGCTCCAGGTGTGGTGGCGTCCAGAACCACGCCTTCCATTATTGTTCTTGCCAACTCACTGTGTCTTTTGATGTGGCCAAACTGTTTTATTTTTCTCTGTAGAAAGGCGTTTATACGCCAGATCTCTTTAATGCCCTTGAATATGTCTTCGTTGCTCTTTTTCATTCCAAAATATCTCAAATGATTTTTTCTGCAGCATTTTGTTCCGAATGTATCGATTTTCTTCCTTGTTGTTTGCGAGATTGTCCATGATTCACAACCATATGTTGCTAATTGGAAGATACATGTCCTGAGAAATTTTAATTTTCTTCCCTGCTGGTATTGTGTCACATGTTCTTCGTGGCGTTTTAATTTTTGTTTTGTTATTGCTAGTCTTCGTCTGATTACTTTCTGACATGTCTCCATTGTTACTTGCTGCAGATCCCCGATTGATAAATTACAGGGACAGCTACGTTATCTTTGCTTAGTGACACTAGATTCTCTTGTGCCGACCCTGCCTCTGTGGCTTCTATCTTTTTTTCTCTTGTGTCCATTCATAAATTGTATACATAAACTTTCTACGTTTATAATGCCTCTGAGTTTATTAGAAAGGATTTTTTTTCTATCGGGGGTGCAATAAAAATCCTGAGTCGCACACGTCGTGGCGACTGCTTTGACCAAGCGGCATTCATCCCTCGGGTTCTATCGTTGCGCCCCCCCCCGTTCATACACCAGCAATGTTACTATGTGACGTAAAGATAGTTTTTTTTTTACTAGCGGCGGATATTCAGAGGAGTCAATGAAGGTCACGACTCCTAATATGTTATCAGAATGCACAACATAATCACATTCCAGCTCAATGTGTTAAATGTCAATGTACAACCCGCCACAGTATCCCCTAGTATAGCCGTGATATAATTTTAATAAGTAAAACCGATACTAATAGACTCATGTCTATGGAGGTCAAACCTACTACAACCGTACAAGAGCATATATCGACCTTGCAAGAGAACTGGTAGGCCATTTCAACAGCTATCTCCCTGTTTTCATGGTAACAAAGCGGCAAATCAAATAGTGTTCTATATTTTTATTGAAGCATAAAAGTAACATTATTGGGGAGGAGAATATATGCATGTAAGAAATACTGCGCTGTATCTTTTATAACAAGAAAATATGGACAAAACTGTAAGATACTTTAGGGAGCCGCGATAGCTCAGTGGTTATTGAACTGGACTACAAAGGACAAGGGGTAGGTTTCGATCCCAACCGACGGCTTCCGGGTTCACCCAGCCTTAAATGGGTACCGGATTTTTTTTCTGGGAAAGTGAAGCGGCACGGGCGTAATGCCGACCACATTGCCCCAAAAAATGATGTGCTGAAGGTCTGTAAAATGTATGGTCACTAACACCATATTCCCTATACGCCACTTGGTTTGGCGGGGGTACTTTACTCTTTACACTGTAAGATACTTTAATTAACAGACAAATCATGTTTTTCCACAACTTATAATTCCGATAACTAAGATAGTATGCTGTAATTATAATGAGGCTAATTTAGATCAATAATTCAAGGAACTATAATGCATATCAAACAATCGATTCAACAAACATCAAAAGAAGTAATACCAGTGACTAAAAGAATCAACAAAAAGAAATGGATTATAGAAGAAATATTAGAACCACTCTACATCTCTATCCCCACCCACTCATCCGTCACTCTACACTCTGAGTGTCCTGATTATGGATTTTAATTCGTTTGCAGTGATACCGAGGCCTTGATAACCAATAGAACCAATATTAGAACTGATGGACGAAAGACGAAAACATAAGAAAGAAGAATGGACATACAAAATATTGCACAAAGAGATCCAAAACAAACGCAGAGAAGCAAAGGAAGAATGGTTAAAGCAGAAATGTGAAGAAATTGAAAAACAACAAAAGAAAGACTCAAAATTTATGCACAATCAGTTAAATGAATTAACAGGAAGAAAAGAAGTCAAAGTTTCAGGATGTGTGAAATCAAATGAAGGAAATATAATAATGGGACAGGAGAAGACAATGGAAAGATGGACAGAATATATCAGTCAACTCTATTATGATGAAAGACCAGAATTAAACAATTCAAATGAAGACACAGGACCACCAATAATGCAGAGTGAAGTGGAGGACACAATTCAACACATGAAAAGAGGCAAAGCTCCAGGTCCTGGCAATAAAACAATCGAAGAGATAAATGCTTGAGGGAGTAGAAGTCATAACAAAACTACTCAATGACATATATAACACTGGACCGAAGATCTACTAAAATTTATATTTGTAGCCATACCGAAGAAGTCAGGCGCCACTGATTGTGAAGACCATCGCACTATTAGTCTCATGAGTCATATGACGAAAATATTACTAAGAATAATCATGAGACGTGTAAGGAACAAAATAAAACTAGAAATAAGTGAGGAACAATGTGGATTTGTGGAAGGAAAGGGTACCAATAATGCAATATACATCTTAAGAACATTGATAGAAAGATCTGTAGAGGTAAAGAAAGATCTATATACATGTATGTGCTTTATATACAAAGTAAAGCATGTGAAAATAATAAATATGGTGGAGAAATTAATCATTGAAGGCAAGGATATGCGAATCGTAAAAAAAACATGTACTGGCAGCAAACAGCAGCAATACGAATTAACAACAAGCAGGACAATTCCAATATATAAAACAAGGAGTCAGACAAGGCTGTGTTCTGTCGCCAGATATGTTTTCACTTTATAGTGAACTTATTATGAGATCAATAGTAGACAAATAAGGAATTGAAGTCAACGGTAACCACATAATTAATTTGCGATATGCAGATGACACAGTCTTAATATCAGAGACAGAGAATGAACTACAAGAAATGATAGACATAATAGTAAAAGAAAGCAACAAAAACGGACTCAAGTCTGAATAGTAAGAAAACAGAAGTAATGGTCATATCAAAGAAACAATCATCAACAGCATGCAGCATAAAAATAAACAGGACATATCTGAAATAAGTGCAACACGTCAAATACTTGGACACACTAATAACATTAGATGGAAGTTGCACCACAGAAATAAAAAGCAGAATAGCTCAAGCCAAAATAGCATTTAAAATAATGAAAAATATCTTATTCAACAAATCTATGTCAATAGAAGTGTGAAAGAGAGTTCAACGGTGCTATATAGAACCAATTCTGACCTATGGAAGCAAATCATTGACAGTAAACAAATGAAAATACGATTAGATGCCACAGAGATGGGATTCTCGGAAAAATATTGAATGTTCCTGGACAGCTAAAAAGACCAACAATGACATTCTCAAAGAGGCCAACACAAAAAAGGGAGTTCCTTAGAAACATCAGAAAGAAACAACACTTTTCGGGCACATCATGAGAATAGGACAGTTAGAATACTGGTTACAACTGGCAAAATAAAGGGAAAGATAGATCGTGGACGACAAAGAGAGAAAATACTGGGTAGCTTGTCACGACATGGAAAACAGTCAACAACAGAACTGATACAATGCACTGTAGATAGAAGATTGTGGAAAGACATGATCGCCTACACCAACCGGGGCCTCGGTAGCCTAGTTGGAAAAACCACCCAACTGGACTACTACCGACGTTCGGACAACCCGTGTTCGATTCCGCTGGGAGCAGTGTAAGTTGTGCTCGTGGTTGAAAAATACCCCCACGGTCGACCCAGCCGTTGGCAGAAATGGGATACCAGGAATTTACCCTGGGAAGGTGAGGAATGTCGCCTCGCATCGTGAGTTTCGATGATTGAAGCGACACTATCCAGAAATCTCCGAACATTTCTGGATATGGGGCCGAGCACATATGGGTGGTGGAAACTCGCGTGCTAAGACGCCGGTTCAAATCTCGTACTCTACATTTACATTGAGCTATCAATTACGAAAACTACAAACAAGGACGTCTTTGGCGTGTAGAGAAATATAGAGTACTAGAAGTATTGGACACGTGGCAGAATAAGAAGTCATTACAAGAGCAAGAAAGCAAATTATCTTTTTTTCCCGATGCAGAAAGAGGAGCAAAGAAGGAGAGAAGATAATGATAATAGGGATTTTAACACTTTCAAAAAACAGAGGGAGAGATGTAAAGTGTTCTGAGGGACAGATGCGATGGGGGTGGGGATATAACAGAGATGTAAAGTGTCCTGAGTGGGTGGGGATAGAGATGTAAGTTGTCCTGAGTGACGGATGAGTGGGTGGGGATATAAGAGAGATGTAAAGTGTCCTGAGTGACGGATGAGTGGGGGGGGGATATAACAGAGATGTAAAGTGTCCTGAGTGATGGATGAGTGGGTGGGGATATAATAGAGATGTAAAGTGTCCTGAGTGATGGATGAGTGGGTGGGGATATAATAGAGATGTAAAGTGCCCTGAGTGACGGATGAGTAGGTGGGAATATAATAGAGATGTAAAGTGCCCTGAGTGACGGATGAGTGGGTGGGGATATAACAGAGATGTAAAGTGCCCTGAGTGACGGATGATGGATGAGTGGGTGGGGATATAACAGAGATGTAAAGTGTCCTGAGTGACGGATGAGTTGATGTGGATATAATAGAGATGTAAATTGTCCTGAGTGACGGATGAGTGGGTGGGGATATACCAGAGATGTAATGTAAAGCTCACAGCTGTTTATTTTCATCTAAAAGTGGTATTTTAATTCTAATCTTGGAAATTTTGCAGTGTATATGAATGAAGATGTTCTGAGCCTAGGAAAACACCACACATTCTTTCAATTGATATGTTTTGGAAGCGGTCCCGTTTCGTGATACTAAGTCCACATAACACTTGACATTTGTAGCTTCAATCATTTTTGTTTAAAGGATTGTTTATTATGTAAGACTCATAACAAAAAGATAACAGATTGGTAAATTTGAGAGTTTCGGTAGATACAATCTTCATTTTTTAACCACAAAAGTTTTGACATTTTAAGATACAGCTTCTTCTAATCACTTTGAATGTACCTAAGAGGGGAAAAAGTGTAAAATCAACAAAAACTATGCAGAAAGTAGATCCAACAAACTGTATGAAAACAGCTAAATTATTTAATAATGCATACAAACACCCACTGAGGAGAAAACAGCATCTTGCCGAGCTACTAGAGAGCATTCCAGACATATTGTATCAAACCAGTCAGAATGGAGAACAGAGAAGAAGAATTATGTTAATATGCGTAGAGAAACAGGAAAATGAATGTAAATATTTGGGAATTTTGTTAACCTCAGACGGAAGATGTACAGAAGGGAGATGCAGAATGGCGTAGGCATGAGCAGCTTTCCAAAAAAAAGGAAGATACTATGCAATCCATTTTTGACAATAGAAACAAGAGTTCTTAAATGTTATGTAGAGCAGTCTTAGTATGGATGTGAACAATGGACAATAGGACAACAGACAAGAAAATCACTGGAGTCTGTAGAAACGTGGTTTTACAGAAGAATGTTGAGAATACCATGGGCAGCTAAGAAGAGTAATGAAGATCTTCTGAGAGAGGTCAAAGCAAAAACAGAGCTAATTTCAAATATTAGGAAGAAACAATCATCATTTTTTGGCCATGTAATGAGAAGAGAACAACTGGAATATATTGTAACAACTGGAAAAAATTGAGGGACGAAGAGATAGAGGGAAGCAAAGAGAAAAAAATACTAGACAGCTTAAAAGAATGGCTTGGCAGAAGGTCAACAACAGAAATGATAAATAACTGTCGAGATCGAAAGTTGTGGAGAGACATGATCACCTACGCCAGTAGACCCGGTACTTGGTGATCTATCTATCTTTCGTTCGCCGGTACTTGATGATGATGATGATGATAATGATGATGACACAGAGAAACAGTACGGAAACTCCACCTGGACACACGTCTACACAAATGGATCAGCAACCGATGCAACAGAAAATTGAGGAGTTGGAATTTTAATTTGACTTTATAATGCAGCACAGAAAAGACTCTCAGTTGCAACAAGGAAATATTCATGCAACTTTAAGGTGGAGACGGAAGCTATGAAAACTGCAGCTGAAACTCTCTTGTTGTTGTTGTTGACGGATTGTCACGAGTTGATGCGGGCAGGTTGCCCTTTGACTCATAAGATGTGGCAGGTCGTAATGGCTTTCTTGACATTCCCGGCTCTTACTGGAGAAGTTGGAGTTCGTCTATCCAAGGCTATGCTGGGAAACCACTAGTCCTGCGCAGAGGCACTGCAATACTGGGTCCTCTATATCAGTAACAGCCACCACTACAGGGACACACGGCGATCCTAGCTTCTGTTAGTCAGCCTGTTTTGACGCAGACTGTTACCAGGGGAGACCACGAGGAGGTAGAGAACTGTCTTGGTCAGCTGATGGTGCACCGACCCTGCTATTGCGACCGCAGGTCGCAGGCGCTTCTGCTTTCCTTGAAACTCTCTTGAAGGAGAAGATTAAAGAAGACAACATTGTGTTCCTCACAGATGCTTTGTTGGTAGTTACAGCACTGAGGAGTCATGGAAACGAAGACCTGAATGATCTTAGAGAAATAATCTACAAGCTCTGTCAAAGATGCAGAACTGATTTAGTGGATCCCACCTTGTTGTATTATTCCTGGAAACTATGAGGCAGGCAGTTTGGCAAAGGAGTGTTGCAAACTACAGCAGCCGGATATAAGTACAACTTATGAGGAATCAAAGAGGTTTGTCAGGAACAAATTTATGAACAAATGGAATAAAAAAAACACCAGGGGTACCAGAAGAAAATGTGCTTACTACCAGCTCAGCAGAAAAGAACAAGTACCAATTTTTAGACTTCGAACATTCCACAACAGATTGAAGTACCACCTGTTCAACACCCTAAGGACACGAACCTTTGTTGAATGTGCCTGTGACACAGGCAAAATGACTGCTGAATATCTACAATCATGCCCAGCATGTGATGAATCGAGAAGGCTCTTGTGGTCATCACCGGTACCATATCAGGGCAAGCTTTATGGTGATGTCACCAGTCTTAAGCTGACGAAAGCTTTCTTCGAACTTTTCAATATTCACGTCTAGAGGTGTAGGCAGAATAATGTATAATAGAAGAAGTGTGGGTATTTTAATCTTCATGGAAAGACACAAGTGAACAGATCAACTAATGTATCAATGGGAAACAACAAGTAACATTTAATTTAACATTTCATGTCGTAGGGGAATGAAAGATAGATAATCACTGTCTCTCATGCATTTTGAAAAAGAAGTGGGGTGATATTGCTCTTCATTGTTATTGCTTTCAGTCGATTTAGTGAGCCAGGTACTATTGCCTTTTTGCAGTTGGATCGACAGGGGGGTCCTATTTTGTTTCCTTGCGTTCGCCCGACAACTAAAGGAATACAACTCTTCGTCATCAGTCCTTAAAAGGATTTTTAGTGGGTGTGTCTGCGTCGTGTTGTGGTTTGCAGTATAACTGTGATATTTTAGCCTTTCGGCCAACACATCCGACTTCAGCACGACGTTTTTGAGTACCGGATTGTTCATCCCTACTCATTTAGCTAAACTAGGCAGGTTAGTCTGTTACTGAAGGCAAAACGGAGAGACGGATTAAGGCCTGGATAGTTGACGATCACCGATCCTGGTGCAAACCATCAGCTATGGGTCACTGACAACTTTCAACTCTCTACTGTGAGGTGTACCTTCGCCTCCGAGGTGCCTAGTGAGTTCAATTCGCTGTCAAGCCAACTCGTTACCGTGTAAAATAAACATACAATGTTATGAAGAGACGGGACAAACTACGATGTTTCGGCCAACATCCTTCATCAGGTACAAAACAACAAATATTGTAGGAAAGAAGTACTATAAAACAACAAATATTATAGGAAAGAAGTACTATAAAAAAACAAATATTATAGGAAAGAAGTACTCTAAAACAACAAATATTATAGGAAAGAAGTACTCTAAAAAAAACAACTATTGCAGGAAAGAAGTACTCTAAAAAACCAATTATTGTAGGAAAGAGTACTATAAAACAACAAATATTATAGGAAAGAAGTACTCTAAAAAAACATTATTGTAGGAAAGAAGTACTATAAAACAACAAATATTATAGGAAAGAAGTACTATAAAACAACAAATATTATAGGAAAGAAGTACTCTAAAAAAACAATTATTGTAGGAAAGAAGTACTATAAAACAACAAATATTATAGGAAAGAAGTACTCTAAAAAAAACCAATTCTTGTAGGAAAGAAGTACTCTAAAACAACAAATATTATAGGAAAGAAGTACTCTAAAAAAAAAACCAATTATTGTAGGAAAGAAGTACTCTAAAACAACAAATATTGTAGGAAAGAAGTACTCTACAAAAAACCAATTATTGTAGGAAAGAAGTACTATAAAACAACAAATATTGTAGGAAAGAAGTACTCTAAAACAACAAATATTCTAGGAAAGAAGTACTCTAAAACAACAAATATTCTAGGAAAGAAGTACTCTAAAACAACACATATTCTAGGAAAGAAGTACTCGAAAACAACAATTATTCTAGGAAAGAAGTGCTATAAAGCAACAAATATTCTAGGAAAGAAGTGCTCTAAAGCAACAAATATTCTAGGAAAGAAGTACTATAAAGCAACAAATATTCTATGAAAGAAGTGCTATAAAGCAACAATTATTCTAGGAAAGAAGTGCTATAAAGCAACAATTATTCTAGGAAAGAAGTACTCTAAAACAACAAATATTCTAGGAAAGAAGTGCTCTAAAGCAACAAATATTCTAGGAAAGAAGTGCTCTAAAGCAACAAATATTCTAGGAAAGAAGCGCTATAAAGCAACAAATATTCTAGGAAAGAAATACTATAAAGCAACAAATATTCTAGGAAAGAAGTACTATAAAATAACAAATATTCTAGGAAAGAAGTACTATAAAACAAAAAATATTCTAGGAAGAAGTGCTCTAAAGCAACAAATATTCTATGAAAGAAGTACTATAAAGCAACAAATATTCTAGGAAAGAAGTACTCTAAAGCAAAAAAATATTCTAAGAAAGAAGTGCTCTAAAGCAACAAATTTCTAGGAAAGAAGTACTATAAAGCAACAAATATTCTATGAAAGAAGTACTCTAAAACAACAAATATTCTAGGAAAGAAGTACTATAAAGCAACAAATATTCTATGAAAGAAGTACTCTAAAACAACAAATATTATAGGAAAGAAGTACTATAAAACAACAAATATTCTATGAAAGAAGTACTCGAAAACAACAATTATTCTAGCAAAGAAGTGCTCTAAAGCAACAAATATTCTAGGAAAGAAGTACTATAAAGCAACAAATATTCTAGGAAAGAAGTGCTATAAAGCAACAATTATTCTAGGAAAGAAGTGCTATAAAGCAACAATTATTCTTGGAAAGAAGTGCTTTAAAACAACAAATATTCTAGGAAAGAAGTGCTCTAAAGCAACAACTGTTCTAGGAAAGAAGTGCTCTAAAGCAACAAATATTCTAGGAAAGAAGTGCTATAAAGCAACAAATATTCTAGGAAAGAAATACTATAAAGCAACAAATATTCTAGGAAGAAGTACTCTAAAGCAACAAATATTCTAGAAAAGAAGTACTATAAAGCAACAAATATTCTAGGAAAGAAGTACTCTAAAGCAACAACTATTCTAGGAAAGAAGTACTATAAAGCAACAAATATTCTAGGAAAGAAGTACTATAAAGCAACGCATATTCTAGGAAGAAGTGCTATAAAGCAACAAATATTCTAGGAAAGAAGTACTTTAAAGCAACAAATATTCTAGGAAAGAAGTACTATAAAGCAACAAATATTCTAGGAAAGAAGTACTATAAAATAACAAATATTCTAGGAAAGAAGTACTATAAAATAACAAATATTCTAGGAAAGAAGTACTATAAAGCAACACATATTCTAGGAAGAAGTGCTCTAAAGCAACAAATATTCTATGAAAGAAGTACTATAAAGCAACAAATATTTTAGGAAGAAGTGCTCTAAAGCAACAAATATTCTATGAAAGAAGTACTCTAAAGCAATAAATATTCTAGGAAAGAAGTACTCTAAAGCAAAAAATATTCTAGGAAAGAAGTACTCTAAAGCAACAAATATTCTAGGAAAGAAGTACTCTAAAGCAACAAATATTCTAGGAAAGAAGTACTCTAAAGCAACAAATATTCTAGGAAAGAAGTACTATAAAGCAACAAATATTCTAGGAAAGAAGTACTATAAAGCAACAAATATTCTAGGAAAGAAGTACTCTAAAGCAACAAATATTCTAGGAAAGAAGTACTCTAAAGCAACAAATATTCTAGGAAAGAAGTACTATAAAGCAACAAATATTCTGGGAAAGAAGTGCTCTAAAGCAACAAAATATTCTAGGAAAGAAGTACTCTAAAGTAACAAATATTCTAAGAAGAAGTGCTCTAAAGCAACAAATATTCTATGAAAGAAGTACTCTAAAACAACAAATATTCTAGGAAAGAAGTATTCTAATGCAACAAATATTCTAGGAAAGAAGTACTCTTAAACAACAAATATTCTAGGAAAGAAGTACTCTAAAGCAACAAATATTCTAGGAAAGAAGTACTCTAAAACAACAAATATTTTAGGAAAGAAGTATTCTAAAGCAACAAATATTCTAGGAAAGAAAGTACTATAAAGCAACAAATATTCTGGGAAAGAAGTGCTCTAAAGCAACAAATATTCTAGGAAAGAAGTACTCTAAAGTAACAAATATTCTAAGAAGAAGTGCTCTAAAGCAACAAATATTCTATGAAAGAAGTACTCTAAAACAACAAAATATTCTAGGAAAGAAGTACTCTTAAACAACAAATATTCTAGGAAAGAAGTACTCTAAAGCAACAAATATTCTAGGAAAGAAGTACTCTAAAACAACAAATTTTTAGGAAAGAAGTATTCTAAAGCAACAAATATTCTAGGAAAGAAGTACTCTAAAACAACAAATATTCTAGGAAAGAAGTACTCTAAAGCAACAAATATTATAGGAAAGAAGTACTCTAAAGCAACAAATATTTTAGGAAAGAAGTACTCTAAAACAACAAATATTCTAGAAAAGAAGTACTATAAAGCAACAAATATTCTAGGAAAGAAGTACTCTAAAACAACAAATATTCTAGAAAAGAAGTACTATAAAGCAACAAATATTCTAGGAAAGAAGTACTCTAAAACAACAAATATTCTAGGAAAGAAGTACTCTAAAGCAACAAATATTCTAGGAAAGAAGTACTATAAAGCAACAAATATTCTATGAAAGAAGTACTCTAAAACAACAAATATTCTAGGAAAGAAGTACTCTAAAGCAAAAAATACTCTAGGAAAGAAGTACTCTAAGGCAACAAATAATATAAACTCGAAATGCCAAAACATTACCAACTGCGCAACAGAGAAACACATTTTAACACGGTGTGTAATTACTGTAAACGCTGTAACCGTACACTGTAAATCTGTAACCATTTGCGTTAAAGATGTAATCTACACGGTAAGCTGTAACCGCACAACGTAAAGCTGTTAATATATAACTACAAATCGTTTCTTTCACTGTTTATCTTGAAGAATGTAACGAAGTCCAATTTGCTGAGCTGAAAGAAACAGACATAACTGCTTGTTTTAAACAATGCATCTCAGTCCTTTTAAAGCTCTTTTAAGTACAAATATGAACATCATCATCCTCACCATCACCGTCATCATCATCATAATCATCATCAAGTATTGTGCCTGTTGGAGTAGGTGATCATGTCTTTCCAGAACTTTCAATCTCGACAGTTGAAATAACAGAAAAAAAAAAAAAAAACGAATAACCTTAACCAAGAGGAAATGTATATAAGACTATGACAGAAAATAGCCTTAGTGATAAGATCAGAAATGAAGAACTGAGAAGAAGTTAGAAATAATTCCCACCGGTCATTATCATCATCATGTGCCATACCAGTTGGCGTATGCGATCATGTCCTTCCACAATCTTTGTCTTTGTCGTCCACGATCTCTCGTTCCTTTTATTTTGACAGTTGTAACCAAGTATTCCAACTTTCCTCTTTTCATGATGTCCCCCCCCCAAAAAAAATGTTGATTGTTTCTTTTTGATGTTTTTTAGGAGTTCCCTTCTTGTGTTGGCCCCTTTGAGAATTTATTCATTGGTCTTTTTAACTATCCATGAAACCTTTGGAACCATTGGAAACATTATAAAAAACAAAAACATAAAATGGTTTGGCCCACATGTTAAGACAGAGATACCAAAACACGAGTCTTAAAAAAACTTTACGAGAACGTGAGTTTCAAGGGCCGACCCGGACAAAGATGAATGATGGAATATTTATTATACAATAGCTAGGAAATATAGCAGCAGAGGCGAACAGAAGAGTAAAAGACCGCAAATTATATTTTTCCTCGACAATTAGAGTTAAATGGAGGAAGGAAATAAGAAGATAGACATAAGCAATCACAAGGAATGCCTGGCCAACGAGATGAGCGTCCCAGCTCAATGATGACGATATATGTTCTATCCAAAGAACAAATCGCCTATTTCATTCTCCATCCGATGTTTTCCAATTAAGTTAATAAACGAAGTAAATCGATTAAAGAATGTTCGAGTACATGGACGATACTTCTTCTTTCCTTCCTCATTTGCCTTTCAGCATCAGGGGTGACATCGTTTCTGTTATTTTGCCCATCTGTTGGCCTCTACGTCTGTTTTGTTTCAATATTACATCATTGTCTCTTTACCGTGGTCGACCTTTGGGTCTGATGTTCTCGCATCGTTTATTGAAGGCTCGTTGTGATACGTTTGATGGTGGTGGCCTAAGTTGTCTTTCCCGGGAAAGTAGTTTTTCTTAGACTGGACATTTTTCTACTACCAGAGATCGAGTCTAAATTTGGTGGGAGACAGGCTCTTGTCCCAGAGCCATAGGCTGCACAACTCTGTTCTATGAATACATTGGTTTAATGTGCTCTCTGCTCTCTCTCTCTCTCTCTCTCTCTCTCTCTTTCTTCGTGTCTCTCTAATCTCTCTGCCTTTCTCTATCTCTCTCTCATCCACATACACACAATCTCTCCCCAACACATCCACAATTTTCTTTTCAACTCTCTCTCAACTTACTCTCACTCTTGCCATCTGCAGATTTGTTTATTCTCTTCTCTTCTCTTCTCTTCTCTTCTCTTCTCTTCTCTTCTCTTCTCTTCTTTCTCTTCTCCTCTCTCTCTTCTCTTCTCATCTCATCTCCTCTCCTCTGCTCTCTTCTCTTCTCGTCTCTTCTGTTTTCTCCTCTCTTATCTTCTCTTCTCCTTTCCCACTTCTCTTCTCTCTTCATCCTCTTATATTTCCCTTTTTGTCCCTATTTTTCTAACTCTCTAATCTCATCCTCTCTAGACCCACCCTCCCCCACCTCCTCTCAATTCCCATTATCCAGTCTTTGTCCCTCCTCCACTCTTTCCCCAATCTCTTGCTCACTTAAAACATCTAATTGGAGAATTAACACTCTCTAACCAGTGCTCTTAATAAGGAGCAGTGACGCAAATGTCATATTTTTTTTGGACGTCCCATTATCACCTAATTCCATTACAACTTGTCTGACTTGTCCACTTAATGGAAGTAGAGAAGATTGTATGTCCCAACAACCCCAGGAGCTTTGCTAGCTGCAGCGTTGTCAACAGAAGAGTCTCACAAGCTAAGCATAATGAATGGTTGAGATTCAAGGGCGTATCTAACAGAGAGAGTTATTGGGGTTCCATCGAGTTGTACATAATGACATTAATTTCAATTACAAAACTGTGCACAAAACTGTGCACAAAACTGATACGTAGTATAAAAGTAAAAAAGTAAAGTACCCCCGTCACGCCAAGTGGCGTATAGGGAAATATGGTGTTAGTAAAGTACCCCCGTCACGCCAAGTGGCGTATAGGGAAATATGGTGTTAGTAAAGTACCCCCGTCACGCCAAGTGGCGTATAGGGAAATATGGTGTTAGTAAAGTACCCCGTCACGCCAAGTGGCGTATAGGGAAATATGGTGTTAGTAAAGTACCCCCGTCACACCAAGTGGCGTATAGGGAAATATGGTGTTAGTAAAGTACCCCCGTCACGCCAAGTGGCGTGTAGGGAAATATGGTGTTAGTAAAAAGTACCCCCGTCACGCCAAGTGGCGTATAGGAAAATATGGTGTTAGTAAAGTACCCCCGTCACGCCAAGTGGCGTATAGGGAATATGGTGTTAGTAAAGTACCCCCGTCACGCCAAGTGGCCGTATAGGGAAATATGGTGTTAGTAAAGTACCCCCGTCACGCCAAATGGCGTATAGGGAAATATGGTGTTAGTAAAGTACCCCGTCACGCCAAGTGGCGTATAGGGAAATATGGTGTTAGTGACCCTATATTTTACAGACCTTCAGCACATGATTTTTTGGGGTAATGTGGTCGGTATTACGCCCGTGCTGCTTTACTTTCCCAGAAAAAAAATCCGGTACCCATTTAAGGCTGGGTGAAACACGGAAGCCGTCGGTTGGGATCGAACCCTCCCCCTTGTCCTTTGTGGTCCAGTTCACTAAACCACTGAGCTATCGCGGCTCCGCTACGTAGTATAGCAAAATGTTATTCTCGCTGTGTTTTATAACAAAATTATGTTTTCCTCTATGTACTATATAACAAACCGATGCTATCACTATCCCATCATCATCAGGTCGCATGCCTTATACAGAACGTCGAATTCACCATAGCCCATCTGAAAGAATCTTTGTCTCAAGCGAGATCTCCCACTTCTTCTGTTTTCATGTTCAATGTGTCTTCGATGTCTTGAAATCAGATTTTTAGTTGTTTTCCCCCTATGGTGTGTTGCTTAGAAACTATGCCTCCATTATTGTTCTTTGCAACCCGCTGTGTCCTTTTTGCACGACCGTTCTCTATTTTAATATCCTCTGTAGAATGATGTTTATATGCCAGTTATTTTAATGTGTTTATTGCGCTGTTTCATTGTCCAGAGTATCTGAAGAATTTTCTGTAGGATTTTGTTTCATTGAATGGATTTTCTTTAATTCTGTTCGCGAGTGTGTCCAGATTCTCAATATAGACATAGCTTTGGGAAGATACTTATCTCAGTAATTATAATTTTTTTTGCCTTGCTAGGTTTGTGTCACATCTTCCATGGTTTCTACATTGTAGTTACTACGGATTCAAAAATTTGTTACAATGTCAAGTTCTTCACTGTTGATGATGACTTTGTTTTGTTTTGTCAAAAAGGATATATTATCTTAGTTTTCTGTATATTTAGATAGAAGTTTTGACCTTCACTCTGTTTTTTTTAAACACACTTAATTGAGGTAAAGGTAAGCACAAGACATGAATCGGCGTCTTAGCACGCACGTTTCCACCATATGTGTGCTTGGCCGCCTATCCAGAAGTGTCGGATACTTCTGGATAGGTGTCGCTTCAAGCATCGAAAAACTAACAATGCGAGACGGCCTCCTCATCTTCCAGAGTAATACCCTGGTAACCATTCTGCCAGCGGTTGGGTCGATCGCGGGGGTATTATTTGTTTCCAAGCACGAGTAAAATTCGCACTACTTCCAGCGGGGATCGAACACGGGTTGTCCGAACGTCGGTAGCCCAGTTGGGTACACACTCAATTGTCACTGCTAATCCTTTTGCACTATTTGAGAGGAAGACTGTCCCACAGATTTTTGTTCATATTCACTTTGTGGTCCCACAAAATAAGTACATATCTATACACAGATTTTGTCATATTCACTTTGTGGTCCCACAAAATTAAGTACATATCTATACACAGATTTTTGTCATATTCACTTTGTGGTCCCACAAAATAAGTACATATCTATACAATATCGCCAAAACGATATTACTTGCTCTGTGCGTCACAAAATGATTCACTCGCTATATAACTTGGCAGAAAGATAACCTTATTATTTAGCATCACAAACGATCCCCTTCAATATGTAATGCAGTAAACGTATGTCATCCACATGTAATTCACTGTAATTTCATGTGAAATAACACAAAATGGTGTCTTTCGTCTTGTAATAACACAAATGATGCCTTCACCATGTAATAAACACAAATGATGTCTTTCACCATGTAATAAAACAAAATAATGTTCTTCACCATGTAGTAACACAAATGGTGTCCTTCACCATGTAACAACACGAAATCGTTGTCCTTCACCATGTAATAGCACAAAACGGCGTCCTTCACCATGTAATAGCACAAAACGGTGTCCTTCACCATGTAATAACACAAAACGGTGTCCTTCACCATGTAATAGCACAAAAACGGCGTCCTTCACCATGTAATAAACACAAAACGGTGTCCTTCACCATGTAATAGCACAAACGGCGTCCTTCACCATGTAAAACACAAAACGGCGTCCTTCACCATGTAATAACACAAAACGGTGTCCTTCACCATGTAATAACACAAAACGGTGTCCTTCACCATGTATAGTGCTTCTAGTAGAACTTCGTGACCTTCATTGCCTTTCCCGAAAAGAAGCTGAAAAATGCGTTCCTGCTTCAGAAATGGTTTCGGGGAGAAATGCGTTAACTACAAATAACTGGAAACTGTCGACGACTCATAGCTGGTGGCTTGCACCAGGAGAGGTAAACCAGAAGAAACTTCATCTCTTTGCTGTGCCTCTAGTAACAGACGACCAGGTCTATGCTGGCAAATGAGTGGGGCTCGGAGGGAAGGCAACTTCATAAACGTCTACCGCAGACGGATGTTTGGTCTGAAAGGCGGGGAATATCATAATTTTAGTGTAAACAGCAACACAACAAAATTGCACCCTCTTAACGTTTTTTTAAGGGCGAGTGATTAAGGTTAACCTATTTCTTTTATGTCGAGTTTATGCAAGTGAGACACTGCTACCACTACTACAACAACTGCTAATACTAATACAACTACGACTGCTACTACTATAACCTACTGCTACTAATACAACTACTTCAACAACTAAAACTATAAGAACTACATTTACTAAAACTACTACTACTATACTACAATAACTACAACTATAAGAACTACTAATATATAACTACTGCTACTACCACTTCAACAACTACAACTACAAAAACTACTACTACTATTACTACTACAACAACAACAACAACAACTACTACTACTACTACTACTACTACTACTACTACTACTATTACTACAACAACAACAACAACAACAACTACTACTACTACTTACTACTACTACTACTACTACTACTTCAACAACTACAACTACAAGAACTACTGCTACTACTACTTCAACAACGACAAGAACTACCACTAAAACTACTACTACTACTTCAACAACTACAACTACAAGAACTACTACTACTACTGCTTCAACAACTATAACTACAAGAATTACTACTAAAACTATTACTACTACTTCAACAACTGCAAGAATTATTACTAAAACTACTACTACTACTATCTCAACAACTACAACTACAACTACAACTACAAGAACTACTACTAAAACTATTACTACTAATTCAACAACTAGAAGAGCTACTACAAAAACAACTACTACTACTTAAACAACTACAGCTACAAGAACTACTACTATAACTACTACTACTACTATTACTGCTACTACTACTACAGCTACTACTACAATTAGAACAACAACTGCTAAAACTGGCACTACTACTTCAACTATTACAACAACAACATCTACCTATTACTTCAACTACTACAACAATAATAACTACTACAACTATAACAACAACAATAACAACTACTACAACAATAACAACTACTACAACAATAATAACTACTACAACAATAACAACTACTACAACAATAACACCTACTACAACAATAACAACTACTACTACAATAATAACTACTACAACAATAACAACTACTACAAAAATAACAACTACTACAACAATAACAACTACTACAACAATAATAACTACTACAACAATAATAACTACTACAACGATAATAACTACTACAACAATAACAACTACTACAACAAAAACAACTACTACAACAATAATAACTACTACAACAATAACAACTACTACAACAATAACAACAATAATAACTACTACAACAATAACAACTACTACAACAATAACAACTACTACAACAATAAGAATAACTACTACAACAATAACAAATACTACAACAATAATAACTACTACAACAATAACAACTACTACAAAAAACAATTACTACAACAATAACAACTACTACAACAATAACAACTACTACAATAATAACAACTACTACAACAATAACAACTACTACAACAATAACAAAACTACTACAACAATAACAACTACTACAACAATAACACATACTACAACAATAACAACTACTACAACAATAACAACTACTACAACTACTACAACAATAATAAATACTACAACAAAAATAACAACTACTACAACAATAACAACTACTACAACAAAACAACTACTACAACAATAACAACTACTACAACAATAACACCTACTACAACAATAACAACTACTACAACAATAAAAACTACTACAACAATAACAACTACTACAAAAATAACAACTACTACAACTACTACAACAATAATAACTACTACAACATAACAACTGCTACAAGAAAAAACTACTACAACAATAACAACTACTACAACAATAACAACTACTACAACAATAATAACTACTACAACAATAACAATTACTACAAAAATAAACAACTACTACAACTACTACAACAATAACAACTACTACAACAATACAACTGCTACAACAATAACAACTACTACAACAATAACAACTACTACAACAATAACAACTACTACAACAATAACACCTACTACAACAATAACAACTACTACAACAATAACAACTACTACAACTACTACAACAATAATAACTACTACAAAAATAACACTACTACAACAATAACAACTACTACAACAATAACAAAACTACAACAATAACAACTACTACAACAATAACACCTACTACAACAATAACAACTACTACAACAATAACAACTACTACAACAATAACAACTACTACAAAAATAACAACTACTACAACTACTACAACAATAATAACTACTACAACAATAACAACTACTACAACAATAATAACTACTACAACAATAACAACTACTACAACAATAACAACTACTACAACAATAATAACTACTACAACAATAACAATTACTACAAAAATAACAACTACTACAACTACTACAACAATAACAACTACTACAACAATAATAACTACTACAACAATAACAACTACTACAACAATAACAACTACTACAACAATAACAACTACTACAACAATAACAACTACTACAACAATAACAACTACTACAACAATAACAACTACTACAACAAAACACCTACTACAACAATAACAACTACTACAACAATAATAACTACTACAACAATAACACCTACTACAACAATAACAACTACTACAACAATAACAACTACTACAACAATAACAACTACTACAACAATAACAACTACTACAACAATAATAACTACAACAACAATAACAACTACTACAACAATAACAACTACTACAACAATAATAACTACTACAACATAACAAATACTACAACAATAACAACTACTACAAACAATAACAACTACTACAACTATAACAACTACTACAACAACAATAACAACTACTACACCAATAACAACTGCTACAACTATAACAACAACAATAACAACTACTACAACAATAACAACTACTACAACAATAACAACTACTACAACAATAACAACTACTACACAATAACAACTACTACAACAATAATAACTACTACAACAATAACAACTACTACAACAATAATAACAACTACTACAACAATAACAACTACTACAACAATAATAACTACTACAAAAATAACAACTACTACAACAATAACAACTACTACAACAATAACAACTACTACAACAATAACAACTACTACAACAATAACACTACTACAACAATAACAACTACTACAACAATAACAACTACTACAACAATAACAACTACTACAAAAATAAAACTCTACAACTACTACAACAATAATAACTACTACAACAATAACAACTACTACAACAATAATAACTACTACAACAATAACAACTACTACAACAACATAACAACTACTACAACAATAACAACTACAACAAAAAAAAAAAAAAAAAAAACAAAAAAAAAAAACAACAACAATAACAATTACTACAAAATAACAACTACTACAACTACTACAACAATAACAACTACTACAACAATAATAACTACTACAACAATAACAACTACTACAACAATAACAACTACTACAACAATAATAACTACTACAACAATAACAACTACTACAACAATAACAACTACTACAACAATAACAAACTACTACAACAATAACACCTACTACAACAATAACAACTACTACAACAATAATAACTACTACAACAATAACACCTACTACAACAATAACAACTACTACAACAATAACAACTACTACAACAATAACAACTACTACAACAATAACAACTACTACAACAATAAAACTACAACAACAATAACAACTACTACAACAATAACAACTACTACAACAATAATAACTACTACAACAATAACAACTACTACAACAATAACAACTACTACAACAATAACAACTACTACAACTATAACAACTACTACAACAACAATAACAACTACTACACCAATAACAACTGCTACAACTATAACAACAACAATAACAACTACTACAACAATAACAACTACTACAACAATAATAACTACAATAACAACTACTACAACAATAACAACTACTGCAACAAAACAACTACTACAACAAAAATAACTACTACAACAATAACAACTACTACAACAATAATAACTACTACAACAATAACAGCTACTACAACAATAACAACTACTACAACAATAACAACTACTACAACAATAACAACTGCTACAACTATAACAACAACAATAACAACTACTACAACAATAACAACTACTACAACAATAATAACTACTACAACAATAACAACTACTACAACAATAATAACTACTACAACAATAACAACTACTACAACAATAACAACTACTACAACAATAACAACTACTACAACAATAATAACTACTACAACAATAACAACTACTACAACAATAAAACAACAATAACAACTACTACAACAATAACAACTACTGCAACAATAACAACTACTACAACAAAAATAACTACTACAACAATAACAACTACTACAACAATAATAACTACTACAACAATAACAGCTACTACAACAATAACAACTACTACAACAATAACAACTACTACAACAATAACAACTACTACAACAATAACAACTACTACAACAATAACAACTACTACAACAATAATAACTACTACAACAATAACAAACAACAATAACAACAACAAAAACAACTACTACAACAATAACAACTACTACAACAATAACAACAACAATAACAACTACTACAACAATAACAACTACTACAACAATAACAACTACTACAACAATAACAACTACTACAACAATAACAACTACTACAACAATAACAACAACAATAACAACTACTACAACAATAACAACTACTACAACAATAACAACTACTACAATAATAACTTCTACTACAATTATACGACTACAACAACTACCTCTTCAACTACTACTACAATTAGAACAACAACTGCTAAAACGGCACTACTACTTCAACTATTACAACAACACATCTACCTATTACTTCAACTACTACAACAATAATAACTACTACAACTATAACAACAACAATAACAACTACTACAACAATAACAACTACTACAACAATAATAACTACTACAACAATAACAACTACTACAACAATAACACCTACTACAACAATAACAACTACTACTACAATAATAACTACTACAACAATAACAACTACTACAAAAATAACAACTACTACAACAATAACAACTACTACAACAATAATAACTACTACAACAATAATAACTACTACAACGATAATAACTACTACAACAATAACAACTACTACAACAAAAACAACTACTACAACAATAATAACTACTACAACAATAACAACTACTACAACAATAACAACAATAATAACTACTACAACAATAACAACTACTACAACAATAACAACTACTACAACAATAATAACTACTACAACAATAACAAATACTACAACAATAATAACTACTACAACAATAACAACTACTACAACAAAAACAATTACTACAACAATAACAACTACTACAACAATAACAACTACTACAATAATAACAACTACTACAACAATAACAACTACTACAACAATAACAACTACTACAACAATAACAACTACTACAACAATAACACATACTACAACAATAACAACTACTACAACAATAACAACTACTACAACTACTACAACAATAATAACTACTACAAAAATAACAACTACTACAACAATAACAACTACTACAACAATAACAACTACTACAACAATAACAACTACTACAACAATAACACCTACTACAACAATAACAACTACTACAACAATAAAACTACTACAACAATAACAACTACTACAAAAATAACAACTACTACAACTACTACAACAATAATAACTACTACAACAATAACAACTGCTACAACAATAACAACTACTACAACAATAACACACTACTACAACAATAACAACTACTACAACAATAATAACTACTACAACAATAACAATTTCTACAAAAATAACAACTACTACAACTACTACAACAATAACAACTACTACAACAATAATAACTGCTACAACAATAACAACTACTACAACAATAACAACTACTACAACAATAACAACTACTACAACAATAACACCTACTACAACAATAACAACTACTACAACAATAACAACTACTACAATACTACAACAATAATAACTACTACAAAAATAACAACTACTACAACAATAACAACTACTACAACAATAATAACTACTACAACTAATAACAACAACAATAACAACTACTACAACAATAACAACTACTACAACAATAATAACTACTACAACAATAACAACTACTACAACAATAACACCTACTACAACAATAACAACTACTACTACAATAATAACTACTACAACAATAACAACTACTACAAAAATAACAACTACTACAACAATAACAACTACTACAACAATAATAACTACTACAACAATAATAACTACTACAACGATAATAACTACTACAACAATAACAACTACTACAACAAAAACAACTACTACAACAATAATAACTACTACAACAATAACAACTACTACAACAATAACAACAATAATAACTACTACAACAATAACAACTACTACAACAATAACAACTACTACAACAATAATAACTACTACAACAATAACAAATACTACAACAATAATAACTACTACAACAATAACAACTACTACAACAAAAACAATTACTACAACAATAACAACTACTACAACAATAACAACTACTACAATAATAACAACTACTACAACAATAACAACTACTACAACAATAACAACTACTACAACAATCAACTACTACAACAATAACACATACTACAACAATAACAACTACTACAACAATAACAACTACTACAACTACTACAACAATAATAACTACTACAAAAATAACAACTACTACAACAATAACAACTACTACAACAATAACAACTACTACAACAATAACAACTACTACAACAATAACACCTACTACAACAATAACAACTACTACAACAATAAAACTACTACAACAATAACAACTACTACAAAATAACAACTACTACAACTACTACAACAATAATAACTACTACAACAATAACAACTGCTACAAGAATAACAACTACTACAACAATAACAACTACTACAACAATAACAACTACTACAACAATAATAACTACTACAACAATAACAATTACTACAAAAATAACAACTACTACAACTACTACAACAATAACAACTACTACAACAATAATAACTGCTACAACAATAACAACTACTACAACAATAACAACTACTACAACAATAACAACTACTACAACAATAACACCTACTACAACAATAACAACTACTACAACAATAACAACTACTACAACTACTACAACAATAATAACTACTACAAAAATAACAACTACTACAACAATAACAACTACTACAACAATAACAACAACTACAACAATAACAACTACTACAACAATAAAACTACTACAACAATAACAGCTACTACAACAATAACAACTACTACAACAATAACAACTACTACAACAATAACAACTACTACAACAATAACAACTACTACAACAATAACAACTACTACAACAATAATAACTACTACAACAATAACAACAACAATAACAACAACAATAACAACTACTACAACAATAACAACTACTACAACAATAACAACAACAAAACAACTACTACAACAATAAAACAACTACTACAACAATAACAACTACTACAACAATAACAACTACTACAACAATAACAACTACTACAACAATAACAACAACAATAACAACTACTACAACAATAACAACTACTACAACAATAACAACTACTACAATAATAACTTCTACTACAATTAATACGACTACAACAACTACCTCTTCAACTACTACTACAATTAGAACAACAACTGCTAAAACTGGCACTACTACTTCAACTATTACAACAACAACATCTACCTATTACTTCAACTACTACAACAATAATAACTACTACAACTATAACAACAACAATAACAACTACTACAACAATAACAACTACTACAACAATAATAACTACTACAACAATAACAACTACTACAACAATAACACCTACTACAACAATAACAACTACTACTACAATAATAACTACTACAACAATAACAACTACTACAAAATAACAACTACTACAACAATAACAACTACTACAACAATAATAACTACTACAACAATAATAAAACTACAACGATAATAACTACTACAACAATAACAACTACTACAACAAAAACAACTACTACAACAATAATAACTACTACAACAATAACAACTACTACAACAATAACAACAATAATAACTACTACAACAATAACAACTACTACAACAATAACAACTACTACAACAATAATAACTACTACAACAATATAACAACTACTACAACAATAATAACTACTACAACAATAACAACTACTACAACAATAACAACTACTACAACAATAATAACTACTACAACAATAACAATTACTACAAAAATAACAACTACTACAACAATAACACCTACTACAACAAAAAACTACTACAACAATAATAACTACTACAACAATAACAAATACTACAACAATAACAACTACTACAACAATAACAACTACTACAACTATAACAACTACTACAACAACAATAACAACTACTACACCAATAACAACTGCTACAACTATAACAACAACAATAACAACTACTACAACAATAACAACTACTACAACAATAACAACTACTACAACAATAACAACTACTACAACAATAACAACTACTACAACAATAATAACTACTACAACAATAACAACTACTACAACAATAACAACTACTACAACAATAACAACTACTACAACAATAATAACTACTACAAAAATAACAACTACTACAACAATAACAACTACTACAACAATAACAACTACTACAACAATAACAACTACTACAACAATAACACCTACTACAACAATAACAACTACTACAACAATAACAACTACTACAACAATAACAACTACTACAAAAATAACAACTACTACAACTACTACAACAATAATAACTACTACAACAATAACAACTACTACAACAATAATAACTACTACAACAATAACAACTACTACAACAATAACAACTACTACAACAATAATAACTACTACAACAATAACAATTACTACAAAATAACAACTACTACAACTACTACAACAATAACAACTACTACAACAATAATAACTACTACAACAATAACAACTACTACAACAATAACAACTACTACAACAATAATAACTACTACAACAATAACAACTACTACAACAATAACAACTACTACAACAATAACAACTACTACAACAATAACACCTACTACAACAATAACAACTACTACAACAATAATAACTACTACAACAATAACACCTACTACAACAATAACAACTACTACAACAATAACAACTACTACAACAATAACAACTACTACAACAATAACAACTACTACAACAATAATAACTACAACAACAATAACAACTACTACAACAATAACAACTACTACAACAATAATAACTACTACAACAATAACAACTACTACAACAATAACAACTACTACAACAATAACAACTACTACAACTATAACAACTACTAAACAACAAAAACAACTACTACACCAATAACAACTGCTACAACTATAACAACAACAATAACAACTACTACAACAATAACAACTACTACAACAATAATAACTACAATAACAACTACTACAACAATAACAACTACTGCAACAATAACAACTACTACAACAAAAATAACTACTACAACAATAACAACTACTACAACAATAATAACTACTACAACAATAACAGCTACTACAACAATAACAACTACTACAACAATAACAACTACTACAACAATAACAACTGCTACAACTATAACAACAACAATAACAACTACTACAACAATAACAACTACTACAACAATAATAACTACTACAACAATAACAACTACTACAAAAATAATAACTACTACAACAATAACAACTACTACAACAATAACAACTACTACAACAATAACAACTACTACAACAATAATAACTACTACAACAATAACAACTACTACAACAATAATAACAACAATAACAACTACTACAACAATAACAACTACTGCAACAATAACAACTACTACAACAAAAATAACTACTACAACAATAACAACTACTACAACAATAATAACTACTACAACAATAACAGCTACTACAACAATAACAACTACTACAACAATAACAACTACTACAACAATAACAACTACTACAACAATAACAACTACTACAACAATAACAACTACTACAACAAAATAACTACTACAACAATAACAACAACAATAACAACAACAATAACAACTACTACAACAATAACAACTACTACAACAATAACAACAACAATAACAACTACTACACAATAACAACTACTACAACAATAACAACTACTACAACAATAACAACTACTACAACAATAACAACTACTACAACAATAACAACAACAATAACAACTACTACAACAATAACAACTACTACAACAATAACAACTACTACAATAATAACTTCTACTACAATTAATACGACTACAACAACTACCTCTTCAACTACTACTACAATTAGAACAACAACTGCTAAAACTGGCACTACTACTTCAACTATTACAACAACAACATCTACCTATTACTTCAACTACTACAACAATAAAACTACTACAACTATAACAACAACAATAACAACTACTACAACAATAACAACTACTACAACAATAATAACTACTACAACAATAACAACTACTACAACAATAACACCTACTACAACAATAACAACTACTACTACAATAATAACTACTACAACAATAACAACTACTACAAAAATAACAACTACTACAACAATAACAACTACTACAACAATAATAACTATACAACAATAATAACTACTACAACGATAATAACTACTACAACAATAACAACTACTACAAAAAAACAACTACTACAACAATAATAACTACTACAACAATAACAACTACTACAACAATAACAACAATAATAACTACTACAACAATAACAACTACTACAACAATAACAACTACTACAACAATAATAACTACTACAACAATAACAACTACTACAACCAATAATAACTACAAAACAAAACAACTACTACAACAATAACAACTACTACAACAATAATAACTACTACAACAATAACAATTACTACAAAAAATAACAACTACTACAACTACTACAACAATAACAACTACTACAACAATAATAACTACTACAACAATAACAACTACTACAACAATAACAACTACTACAACAATAATAACTACTACAACAATAACAACTACTACAACAATAACAACTACTACAACAATAACAACTACTACAACAATAACACCTACTACAACAATAACAACTACTACAACAATAATAACTACTACAACAATAACACCTACTACAACAATAACAACTACTACAACATAACAACTACTACAACAATAACAACTACTACAACAATAACACTACTACAACAATAATAACTACAACAACAATAACAACTACTACAACAATAACAACTACTACAACAATAATAACTACTACAACAATAACAACTACTACAACAATAACAACTACTACAACAATAACAACTACTACAACTATAACAACTACTACAACAACAATAACAACTACTACACCAATAACAACTGCTACAACTATAACAACAACAATAACAACTACTACAACAATAACAACTACTACAACAATAATAACTACAATAACAACTACTACAACAATAACAACTACTGCAACAATAACAACTACTACAAAAAAAAATACTACTACAACAATAACAACTACTACAACAATAATAACTACTACAACAATAACAGCTACTACAACAATAACAACTACTACAACAATAACAACTACTACAACATAACAACTGCTACAACTATAACAACAACAATAACAACTACTACAACAATAACAACTACTACAAACAATAATACTACTACAACAATAACAACTACTACAACAATAATAACTACTACAACAATAACAACTACTACAACAAAACAACTACTACAACAATAACAACTACTACAACAATAATAACTACTACAACAAGAAACAACTACTACAACAATAATAACAACAATAACAACTACTACAACAATAACAACTACTGCAACAATAACAACTACTACAACAAAAATAACTACTACAACAATAACAACTACTACAACAATAATAACTACTACAACAACAAACAGCTACTACAACAATAACAACTACTACAACAATAACAACTACTACAACAATAACAACTACTACAACAATAACAACTACACAACAATAACAACTACTACAACAATAAGAACTACTACAACAATAACAACAACAACAATAACAACAACAAGAACAACTACTACAACAATAACAACTACTACAACAATAACAACAACAAATAACAACTACTACAACAATAACAACTACTACAACAATAACAACTACTACAACAATAACAACTACTACAACAATAACAACTACTACAACAAAACAACAACAATAACAACTACTACAACAATAACAACTACTACAACAATAACAACTACTACAATATAACTTCTACTACAATTAATACGACTACAAACAACTACCTCTTCAACTACTACTACAATTAGAACAACAACTGCTAAAACTGGCACTACTACTTCAACTATTACAACAACAACATCTACCTATTACTTCAACTACTACAACAATAATAACTACTACAACTATAACAACAACAATAACAACTACTACAACAATAACAACTACTACAACAATAATAACTACTACAACAATAACAACTACTACAACAATAACACCTACTACAACAATAACAACTACTACTACAATATAACTACGACAACAATAACAACTACTACAAAAATAACAACTACTACAACAATAACAACTACTACAACAATAATAACTACTACAACAATAATAACTACTACAACGATAATAACTACTACAACAATAACAACTACTACAACAAAAACAACTACTACAACAATAATAACTACTACAACAATAACAACTACTACAACAATAACAACAATAATAACTACTACAACAATAACAACTACTACAACAATAACAACTACTACAACAATAATAACAACAATAACAACTACTACAACAATAACAACTACTGCAACAATAACAACTACACAACAAAAATAACTACTACAACAAAAAAACAACTACTACAACAATAATAACTACTACAACAATAACAGCTACTACAACAATAAACAACTACTACAACAATAACAACTACTACAACAATAACAACTACTACAACAATAACAACTACTACAACAATAACAACTACTACAACATAATAACTACTACAACAATAACAACAACAATAACAACAACAAAACAACTACTACAACAATAACAACTACTACAACAATAACAACAACAATAACAACTACTACAACAATAACAACTACTACAACAATAACAACTACTACAACAATAACAACTACTACAACAATAACAACTACTACAACAATAACAACAACAATAACAAACTACAAACAATAACAACTACTACAACAATAACAAACTACAACAATAACAACTACTACAACAATAACAACTACTACAACAATAACAACTACTACAACAATAATAACTACTACAACAATAACAACAACAATAACAACAACAATAACAACTACTACAACAATAACAACTACTACAACAATAACAACAACAATAACAACTACTACAACAATAACAACTACTACAACAATAACAACTACTACAACAATAACAACTACTACAACAATAACAACTACTACAACAATAACAACAACAATAACAACTACTACAACAATAACAACTACTACAACAATAACAACTACTACAATAATAACTTCTACTACAATTAATACGACTACAACAACTACCTCTTCAACTACTACTACAATTAGAACAACAACTGCTAAAACTGGCACTACTACTTCAACTATTACAACAACAACATCTACCTATTACTTCAACTACTACAACAATAATAACTACTACAACTATAACAACAACAATAACAACTACTACAACAATAACAACTACTACAACAATAATAACTACTACAACAATAACAACTACTACAACAATAACACCTACTACAACAATAACAACTACTACTACAATAATAACTACTACAACAATAACAACTACTACAAAAATAACAACTACTACAACAATAACAAATACTACAACAATAATAACTACTACAACAATAATAACTACTACAACGATAATAACTACTACAACAATAACACAACTACTACAACAAAAACAACTACTACAACAATAATAAATACTACAACAATAACAACTACTACAACAATAACAACAATAATAACTACTACAACAATAACAACTACTACAACAATAACAACTACTACAACAATAATAACAACAATAACAACTACTACAACAATAACAACTACTGCAACAATAACAAACTACTACAACAAAAATAACTACTACAACAATAACAACTACTACAACAATAATAACTACTACAACAATAACAGCTACTACAACAATAACAAACTACTACAACAATAACAACTACTACAACAATAACAACTACTACAACAATAACAACTACTACAACAATAACAACTACTACAACAATAATAACTACTACAACAATAACAACAACAATAACAACAACAATAACAACTACTACAACAATAACAACTACTACAACAATAACAACAACAATAACAACTACTACAACAATAACAACTACTACAACAATAACAACTACTACAACAATAACAACTACTACAACAATAACAACTACTACAACTATAACAACTACTACAACAACAATAACAACTACTACCCAATAACAACTGCTACAACTATAACAACAACAATAACAACTACTACAACAATAACAACTACTACAACAATAACAACTACTACAACAATAACAACTACTACAACAATAACAACTACTACAACAATAATAACTACTACAACAATAACAACTACTACAACAATAACAACTACTACAACAATAACAACTACTACAACAATAATAACTACTACAAAAATAACAACTACTACAACAATAACAACTACTACAACAATAACAACTACTACAACAATAACAACTACTACAACAATAACACCTACTACAACAATAACAACTACTACAACAATAACAACTACTACAACAATAACAACTACTACAAAAATAACAACTACTACAACTACTACAACAATAATAACTACTACAACAATAACAACTACTACAACAATAATAACTACTACAACAATAACAACTACTACAACAATAACAACTACTACAACAATAATAACTACTACAACAATAACAATTACTACAAAAATAACAACTACTACAACTACTACAACAATAACAACTACTACAACAATAATAACTACTACAACAATAACAACTACTACAACAATAACAAACTACTACAACAATAATAACTACTACAACAATAACAACTACTACAACAATAACAACTACTACAACAATAACAACTACTACAACAATAACACCTACTACAACAATAACAACTACTACAACAATAATAACTACTACAACAATAACACCTACTACAACAATAACAACTACTACAACAATAACAACTACTACAACAATAACAACTACTACAACAATAACAACTACTACAACAATAATAACTACAACAACAATAACAACTACTACAACAATAACAACTACTACAACAATAATAACTACTACAACAATAACAACTACTACAACAATAACAACTACTACAACAATAACAACTACTACAACTATAACAACTACTACAACAACAATAACAACTACTACACCAATAACAACTGCTACAACTATAACAACAACAATAACAACTACTACAAACAATAACAACTACTACAAAAATAATAACTACAATAACAACTACTACAACAATAACAACTACTGCAACAATAACAACTACTACAACAAAAATAACTACTACAACAATAACAACTACTACAACAATAATAACTACTACAACAATAACAGCTACTACAACAATAACAACTACTACAACAATAACAACTACTACAACAATAACAACTGCTACAACTATAACAACAACAATAACAACTACTACAACAATAACAACTACTACAACAATAATAACTACTACAACAATAACAACTACTACAACAATAATAACTACTACAACAATAACAACTACTACAACAATAACAACTACTACAACAATAAAAAACTACTACAACAATAAAACTACTACAACAATAACAACTACTACAACAATAATAACAACAATAACAACTACTACAACAATAACAACTACTGCAACAATAACAACTACTACAACAAAAATAACTACTACAACAATAACAACTACTACAACAATAATAACTACTACAACAATAACAGCTACTACAACAATAACAACTACTACAACAATAACAACTACTACAACAATAACAACTACTACAACAATAACAACTACTACAACAATAACAACTACTACAACAATAATAACTACTACAACAATAACAACAACAATAACAACAACAATAACAACTACTACAACAATAACAACTACTACAACAATAACAACAACAATAACAACTACTACAACAATAACAACTACTACAACAATAACAACTACTACAACAATAACAACTACTACAACAATAACAACTACTACAACAATAACAACAACAATAACAACTACTACAACAATAACAACTACTACAACAATAACAACTACTACAATAATAACTTCTACTACAATTAATACGACTACAACAACTACCTCTTCAACTACTACTACAATTAGAACAACAACTGCTAAAACTGGCACTACTACTTCAACTATTACAACAACAACATCTACCTATTACTTCAACTACTACAACAATAATAACTACTACAACTATAAACAACAACAATAACAACTACTACAACAATAACAACTACTACAACAATAATAACTACTACAACAATAACAACTACTACAACAATAACACCTACTACAACAATAACAACTACTACTACAATAATAACTACTACAACAATAACAACTACTACAAAAATAACAAAACTACTACAACAATAACAACTACTACAACAATAATAACTACTACAACAATAATAACTACTACAACGATAATAACTACTACAACAATAACAACTACTACAACAAAACAACTACTACACACAATAATAACTACTACACAATAACAACTACTACAACAATAACAACAATAATAACTACTACAACAATAACAACTACTACAACAATAACAACTACTACAACAATAATAACTACTACAACAATAACAACTACTACAACAATAATAACTACTACAACAATAACAACTACTACAACAATAACAACTACTACAACAATAATAACTACTACAACAATAACAATTACTACAAAAATAACAACTACTACAACTACTACAACAATAACAACTACTACAACAATAATAACTACTACAACAATAACAACTACTACAACAATAACAACTACTACAACAATAATAACTACTACAACAATAACAACTACTACAACAATAACAACTACTACAACAATAACAACTACTACAACAATAACACCTACTACAACAATAACAACTACTACAACAATAAAACTACTACAACAATAACACCTACTACAACAATACAACTACTACAACAATAACAACTACTACAACAATAACAACTACTACACAATAACAACTACTACAACAATAATAACTACAACAACAATAACAACTACTACAACAATAACAACTACTACAACAATAATAACTACTACAACAATAACAACTACTACAACAATAACAACTACTACAACAATAACAACTACTACAACTATAACAACTACTACAACAACAATAACAACTACTACACCAATAACAACTGCTACAACTATAACAACAACAATAACAACTACTACAACAATAACAACTACTACACAATAATAACTACAATAACAACTACTACAACAATAACAACTACTGCAACAATAACAACTACTACAACAAAAATAACTACTACAACAATAACAACTACTACAACAATATAACTACTACAACAATAACAGCTACTACAACAATAACAACTACTACAACAATAACAACTACTACAACAATAACAACTGCTATAACTATAACAACAACAATAACAACTACTACAACAATAACAACTACTACAACAATAATAACTACTACAACAATAACAACTACTACAAACACAATAATAACTACTACAACAATAACAACTACTACAACAATAACAACTACTACAACAATAACAACTACTACAACAATAATAATACTACAACAATAACAACTACTACAACAATAATAACAACAATAACAACTACTACAACAATAACAACTACTGCAACAATAACAACTACTACAACAAAAATAACTACTACAACAATAACAACTACTACAACAATAAAACTACTACAACAATAACAGCTACTACAACAATAACAACTACTACAACAATAACAACTACTACAACAATAACAACTACTACAACAATAACAACTACTACAACAATAACAACTACTACAACAATAATAACTACTACAACAATAACAACAACAATAACAACAACAATAACAACTACTACAACAATAACAACTACTACAACAATAACAACAACAATAACAACTACTACAACAATAACAACTACTACAACAATAACAACTACTACAACAATAACAACTACTACAACAATACAACTACTACAACAATAACAACAACAATAACAACTACTACAACAATAACAACTACTACAACAATAACAACTACTACAATAATAACTTCTACTACAATTAATACGACTACAACAACTACCTCTTCAACTACTACTACAATTAGAACAACAACTGCTAAAACTGGCACTACTACTTCAACTATTACAACAACAACATCTACCTATTACTTCAACTACTACAACAATAATAACTACTACAACTATAACAACAACAATAACAACTACTACAACCATAACAACTACTACACAATAATAACTACTACAACAATAACAACTACTACAACAATAACACCTACTACACAATAACAACTACTACTACAATAATAACTACTACAACAATAACAACTACTACAAAAATAACAACTACTACAACAATAAAACTACTACAACAATAATAACTACTACAACAATAATAACTACTACAACGATAATAACTACTACAACAATAACAACTACTACAACAAAAACAACTACTACAACAATAATAACTACTACAACAATAACAACTACTACAACAATAACAACAATAATAACTACTACAACAATAACAACTACTACAACAATAACAACTACTACAACAATAATAACAACAATAACAACTACTACAACAATAACAACTACTGCAACAATAACAACTACTACAACAAAAATAACTACTACAACAATAACAACTACTACAACAATAAAATACTACAACAATAACAGCTACTACAACAATAACAACTACTACAACAATAACAACTACTACAACAATAACAACTACTACAACAATAACAACTACTACAACAATAACAACTACTACAAACAAAATAACTACTACAACAATAACAACAACAATAACAACAACAATAACAACTACTACAACAATAACAACTACTACAACAATAACAACAACAATAACAACTACTACAACAATAACAACTACTACAACAATAACAACTACTACAACAATAAACAACTACTACAACAATAACAACTACTACAACAATAACAACAACAAAACAACTACTACAACAATAACAACTACTACAACAATAACAACTACTACAATAATAACTTCTACTACAATTAATACGACTACAACAACTACCTCTTCAACTACTACTACAATTAGAACAACAACTGCTAAAAACTGGCACTACTACTTCAACTATTACAACAACAACATCTACCTATTACTTCAACTACTACAACAATAATAACTACTACAACTATAACAACAACAATAACAACTACTACAACAATAACAACTACTACAACAATAATAACTACTACAACAATAAACAACTACTACAACAATAACACCTACTACAACAATAACAACTACTACTACAATAATAACTACTACAACAATAACAACTACTACAAAAATAACAACTACTACAACAATAACAACTACTACAACAATAATAACTACTACAACAATAATAACTACTACAACGATAATAACTACTACAACAATAACAACTACTACAACAAAAAACAAACTACTACAACAATAATAACTACTACAACAATAACAACTACTACAACAATAACAACAATAATAACTACTACAACAATAACAACTACTACAACAATAACAACTACTACAACAATAATAACTACTACAACAATAACAAATACTACAACAATAATAACTACTACAACAATAACAACTACTACAACAAAAACAATTACTACAACAATAACAACTACTACAACAATAACAACTACTACAATAATAACAACTACTACAACAATAACAACTACTACAACAATAACAACTACTACAACAATAACAACTACTACAACAATAACACATACTACAACAATAACAACTACTACAACAATAACAACTACTACAACTACTACAACAATAATAACTACTACAAAAATAACAACTACTACAACAATAAACAACTACTACAACAATAACAACTACTACAACATAACAACTACTACAACAATAACACCTACTACAACAATAACAACTACTACAACAATAAAAACTACTACAACAATAACAACTACTACAAAAATAACAACTACTACAACTACTACAACAATAATAACTACTACAACAATAACAACTGCTACAAGAATAACAACTACTACAACAATAACAACTACTACAACAATAACAACTACTACAACAATAATAACTACTACAACAATAACAATTACTACAAAAATAACAACTACTACAAATACTACAACAATAACAACTACTACAACAATAATAACTGCTACAACAATAACAACTACTACAACAATAACAACTACTACAACAATAACAACTACTACAACAATAACACCTACTACAACAATAACAACTACTTACAACAATAACAACTACTACAACGACTACAACAATAATAACTACTACAAAAAATAACAACTACTACAACAATAAAAACTACTACAACAATAACAACAACTACAACAATAACAACTACTACAACAATAACACCTACTACAACAATAACAACTACTACAACAATAACAACTACTACAACAATAACAACTACTACAACAATAACAACTACTACAACTACTACAACAATAATAACTACTACAAAAATAACAACTACTAAAACAATAACAACTACTACAAACAATAATAACTACTACAACAATAACAACTACTACAACAATAACACCTACTACAACAAATAACAACTACTACTACAATAATAACTACTACAACAATAACACTACTACAAAAAATAACAACTACTACAACAATAACAACTACTACAACAATAATAACTACTACAACAATAATAACTACTACAACGATAATAACTACTACAACAATAACAACTACTACAACAAAAAAACAACTACTACAACAATAATAACTACTACAACAATAACAACTACTACAACAATAACAACAATAATAACTACTACAACAATAACAACTACTACAACAATAACAACTACTACAACAATAATAACAACAATAACAACTACTACAACAATAACACACTACTGCAACAATAACAACTACTACAACAAAAATAACTACTACAACAATAACAACTACTACAACAATAATAACTACTACAACAATAACAGCTACTACAACAATAACAACTACTACAACAATAACAACTACTACAACAATAACAACTACTACAACAATAACAACTACTACAACAATAACAACTACTACAACAATAATAACTACTACAACAATAACAACAACAATAACAACAACAATAACAACTACTACAACAATAACAACTACTACAACAATAACAACAACAATAACAACTACTACAACAATAACAACTACTACAACAAGAACAACTACTACAACAATAACAACTACTACAACAATAACAACTACTACAACAATAACAACAACAATAACAACTACTACAACAATAACAACTACTACAACAATAACAACTACTACAATAATAACTTCTACTACAATTAATACGACTACAACAACTACCTCTTCAACTACTACTACAATTAGAACAACAACTGCTAAAACTGGCACTACTACTTCAACTATATTACAACAACAACATCTACCTATTACTTCAACTACTACAACAATAATAACTACTACAACTATAACAACAACAATAACAAACTACTACAACAATAACAACTACTACAACAATAATAACTACTACAACAATAACAACTACTACAACATAACACCTACTACAACAATAACAACTACTACTACAATAATAACTACTACAACAATAACAACTACTACAAAAATAACAACTACTACAACAATAACAACTACTAAACAATAATAACTACTACAACAATAATAACTACTACAACGATAATAACTACTACAACAATAACAACTACTACAACAAAAACAACTACTACAACAATAATAATACACAACAAAAACAACTACTACAACAATAACAACAATAATAACTACTACAACAATAACAACTACTACAACAATAACAACTACTACAACAATAATAACTACTACAACAATAACAAAATACTACAACAATAATAACTACTACAAACAATAACAACTACTACAACAAAAACAATTACTACAACAATAACAAACTACTACAACAATAACAACTACTACAATAATAACAACTACTACAACAATAACAACTACTACAACAATAACAACTACTACAACAATAACAACTACTACAACAATAACACATACTACAACAATAACAACTACTACAACAATAACAACTACTACAACTACTACAACAATAATAACTACTACAAAAATAACAACTACTACAACTACTACAACAATAATAACTACTACAACAATAAACAACTGCTACAAGAATAACAACTACTACAACAATAACAACTACTACAACAATAACAACTACTACAACAATAATAACTACTACAACAATAACAATTACTACAAAAATAACAACTACTACAACTACTACAACAATAACAACTACTACAACAATAATAACTGCTACAACAATAACAACTACTACAACAATAACAACTACTACAACAATAACAACTACTACAACAATAACACCTACTACAACAATAACAACTACTACAACAATAACAACTACTACAACTACTACAACAATAATAACTACTACAAAAATAACAACTACTACAACAATAACAACTACTACAACAATAACAACAACTACAACAATAACAACTACTACAACAATAACACCTACTACAACAATAACAACTACTACAACAATAACAACTACTACAACAATAACAACTACTACAAAAATAACAACTACTACAACTACTACAACAATAATAACTACTACAACAATAACAACTACTACAACAATAATAACTACTACAACAATAACAACTACTACAACAATAACAACTACTACAACAATAATAACTACTACAACAATAACAATTACTACAAAAATAACAACTACTACAACTACTACAACAATAACAACTACTACAACAATAATAACTACTACAACAATAACAACTACTACAACAATAACAACTACTACAACAATAACAACTACTACAACAATAACAACTACTACAACAATAACAACTACTACAAACAATAACAACTACTACAACAATAACACTACTACAACAATAACAACTACTACAACAATAATAACTACTACAACAATAACACCTACTACAACAATAACAACTACTACAACAATAACAACTACTACAACAATAACAACTACTACAACAATAACAACTACTACAACAATAATAACTACAACAACAATAACAACTACTACAACAATAACAACTACTACAACAATAATAACTACTACAACAATAACAAATACTACAACAATAACAACTACTACAACAATAACAACTACTACAACTATAACAACTACTACAACAACAATAACAACTACTACACCAATAACAACTGCTACAACTATAACAACAACAATAACAACTACTACAACAATAACAACTACTACAACAATAACAACTACTACAACAATAACAACTACTACAACAATAACAACTACTACAACAATAATAACTACTACAACAATAACAACTACTACAACAATAACAACTACTACAACAATAACAACTACTACAACAATAATAACTACTACAAAAATAACAACTACTACAACAATAACAACTACTACAACAATAACAACTACTACAACAATAACAACTACTACAACAATAACACCTACTACAACAATAACAACTACTACAACAATAACAACTACTACAACAATAACAACTACTACAAAAATAACAACTACTACAACTACTACAACAATAATAACTACTACAACAATAACAACTACTACAACAATAATAACTACTACAACAATAACAACTACTACAACAATAACAACTACTACAACAATAATAACTACTACAACAATAACAATTACTACAAAAATAACAACTACTACAACTACTACAACAATAACAACTACTACAACAATAATAACTACTACAACAATAACAACTACTACAACAATAACAACTACTACAACAATAATAACTACTACAACAATAACAACTACTACAACAATAACAACTACTACAACAATAACAACTACTACAACAATAACACCTACTACAACAATAACAACTACTACAACAATAATAACTACTACAACAATAACACCTACTACAACAATAACAACTACTACAACAATAACAACTACTACAACAATAACAACTACTACAACAATAACAACTACTACAACAATAATAACTACAACAACAATAACAACTACTACAACAATAACAACTACTACAACAATAATAACTACTACAACAATAACAACTACTACAACAATAACAACTACTACAACAATAACAACTACTACAACTATAACAACTACTACAACAACAATAACAACTACTACACCAATAACAACTGCTACAACTATAACAACAACAATAACAACTACTACAACAATAACAACTACTACAACAATAATAACTACAATAACAACTACTACAACAATAACAACTACTGCAACAATAACAACTACTACAACAAAAATAACTACTACAACAATAACAACTACTACAACAATAATAACTACTACAACAATAACAGCTACTACAACAATAACAACTACTACAACAATAACAACTACTACAACAATAACAACTGCTACAACTATAACAACAACAATAACAACTACTACAACAATAACAACTACTACAACAATAATAACTACTACAACAATAACAACTACTACAACAATAATAACTACTACAACAATAACAACTACTACAACAATAACAACTACTACAACAATAACAACTACTACAACAATAATAACTACTACAACAATAACAACTACTACAACAATAATAACAACAATAACAACTACTACAACAATAACAACTACTGCAACAATAACAACTACTACAACAAAAATAACTACTACAACAATAACAACTACTACAACAATAATAACTACTACAACAATAACAGCTACTACAACAATAACAACTACTACAACAATAACAACTACTACAACAATAACAACTACTACAACAATAACAACTACTACAACAATAACAACTACTACAACAATAATAACTACTACAACAATAACAACAACAATAACAACAACAATAACAACTACTACAACAATAACAACTACTACAACAATAACAACAACAATAACAACTACTACAACAATAACAACTACTACAACAATAACAACTACTACAACAATAACAACTACTACAACAATAACAACTACTACAACAATAACAACAACAATAACAACTACTACAACAATAACAACTACTACAACAATAACAACTACTACAATAATAACTTCTACTACAATTAATACGACTACAACAACTACCTCTTCAACTACTACTACAATAACAGCAACTACTACTATTACAATAACAGCAACTACTACTATTACAATAACAGCAACTACTACTATTACAATAACAGCAACTACTACTATTACAATAACAGCAACTACTACTATTACAATAACAACAACTACTACTATTACAATAACAGCAACTACTACTATTACAATAACAGCAACTACTACTATTACAATAACAGCAACTACTACTATTACAAACAATTGCTACTGCACAAATGACTGCTTATACTTGAACTGCTACTTCAACTTACTACTACACTACTTCAAATTACCCTGAGTCAGTAACACGGAGTTTGTGCTTTGTTGTGATATCTCGCTGCTTGCTTGCTTCTGCCCGATGACTAAAGGGACTCTGTTGATTATTTGTCATTTTTTTCCGAGTGCTGTAAACATACCTCTTCCTCTGAATTGATTCGCTAAAGGGATACAACTCTTCATCATACGATGTTTAGTGGGCGTGTATACGTTGTGTTGTAGTTTGCTGTAAAACTGTGATATTTTCGCCTTTCGGCCCAACACATCAGACTTTAGCATGTTATTTTTGAGTACCGGGTTGTCTTCCCTCTTAGATCTCAACTCGCTTGCCCAGACTAGACAGGTTAGTCTGTTTCTAGAGGCACTACGAAGAGGTGGAATAGGGTCTGACTTGTTCCGGGTCACCGATCCTTACGCAAACCATCAGCTATGAGTCACTGACAGCTTCCAGCCCTTCTGCTATAAGGCGTCTTGGAGTCCTGATATCTAAATGTGTCATAAGAAATAGATGGGGACGCTTTGTCCATAAAGTAAAAGTAAAGAGCCCTGTCACGCCAATTGCCGTATAGGGAATACGGTGTTAGTGGCCATCATTTTTATAGACCTTCGGCACATGATTTTTGGGGTAATGTAGTCGGTATTACGCCAGTGCCGCTTTAATTACCCAGAAAAAAAACAGGTACCTATTTCAGGTTGTGGGAACTTGGAAGCACTCTATCAGGATCGAACCCAATCTCTTGTCCTTTGTAGTCCAGTTCACTAACCACTGAGCTATCACGGGCCTGCTTTGCCCATAGTCTGGGGTATAATGTTAACAGGGCTAACACAAATACAAAGACCACAAAAAATGTCGGTCTTGTTAGAAGTTCTTGTCATTTTTGAAAAGACATGGGATTTGACTAATTGAGTTGAAGACTTCTGCTGGAGCGCGGGAATTCATCAAGCGGTGTCACTCTTCAACGAAAAGCGTTAAACGTAATTTTTACATTTAGGTAATTTATGAGTTTAGCGCTCTAAATCATCACTGTCCAAAACGTCCCCTTGCTCATTATTCGGTCGTTCTCTAATTTGTCGTTAGAAGACCCCCAGGTACTTCTAGGTACACTAAACCTAACCCTAAACCTTGTAGAAAAAAATTAATTAAATACACAAAAGGATCTATTGATACACCTATTGATACACCTATTGATACACTTATTGATACACCTATTGATACACCTATTGATACACCTATTGATACACTTTTTTAAACACCTATTGATACACCTATTGATACATCTATTGATACACATATTGATACATCTATTGATACACCTATTGATACACCTATTGATACACCTATTGATACATCTATTGATACACCTACTGATACACCTATTGATACACCTATTGATACACCTATTGATACATCTATTGATACATCTATTGATACATCTATTGATACACCTATTGATACACCTATTGATACACCTATTGATACACCTATTGAAACACTTTTTTAAACACTTATTGATACACCTATTGATACACCTATTGATACACCTATTGATACACCTATTGATACACCTATTGATACACCTATTGATATAAAAAGAGGAATAAGACAGGGAGGGATGCATCCTATCACCAAGCTTGTTCAATCTATACCCTAAGCAAATCTTTAAAAATAATCACAGAGATGCCAGGCCTAAACATTAATGGAAAAATAATCAATAATCTAAGATATGCTGACGAGACTCAACTACTAGCAGAAAATCCTAAAGATCTATAACAATTAATTAATGAAATAAACATGATAAGCAACAAATATGGACTAGATATGAATATCAAAACGACTAAAACTATGATCATAATCTAAGAAAATACTCAAAACTCACAAATGGATATCGAAATTGAAGAAATAGACCTGGAGACAGTTCAGAACTACAACTACCTTGTACATACTATAACCAGTGATGGAAAATGTACAACTGAAATAAAGAAAAGAATAATTAGGCAAAAAGTAATTTTAATGTCATGAAAAATATACTAACATCAAAACAAATAACACCAGGGCTAAAACTAAGAATAGCAAAATGGTACATCTTCTCAATATTCCTATATGGGGCAGAAACATGGACATTAGACAAGAAAACAGAACAGAGAATTGAAGCCTTTGAAATGTGGATATATAGAAGAATAGGTAGAATTGGATGGAAAGAAAAGAAAAGAAAACAAACGATGAAGAACTGCTGAATGATGAGAGTACAGAAAGGAACACCAAAATTACAACTGAAGAAGGATGGAAACATCCTAACAGGTAAACAAGCAGCAAATCACTTTGCAGACTCCTTTGCAAATGACAACAATATTGAAATTAGCCTAGAGAAACGTCAAGAGACCCATTTTAAAACAACAAAGTGCAAGACAAGAAGAGACCGCGCATGAATTCATGGAAATACCCATTACACAAAGAGAGCTAGAGCTGGCAATATCCAAATTAAAAATTAAAAATTCACATGGCAGTGATGGAGTGTCCAATGAAATGATTAAGAACTTGGGAATTGCAGCTAAAGCAAAACTACTGCAGATCTACAACATTTGCTGGATCACAGGTAGAGTGCCACAGGCATGGAGAGAAGCAATTATGATACCATTACTAAAGCCAGGAAAAGATGGTTCAACGACATCCAGCTATAGACCAATCAGCCTTCCAAGCTTTTTGTGTAAAACAATGGAACGTATGATCAATCTCAGACTGCAGTGGTACCTGGAATGTGAAAATCTCCTTGTCCCACAACAAGCAGGCTTTAGACAGTGTTACTCTACCGAAGATCAGGCAACCTATCTTTCCCAGGAAATTGAGGATGCGTTTCAAGAAAAGAAACTGGTACTAGCAGCATGGATAGACCAAAAGAAAACATTTGATAAGGTATGTAAGGAAGGGCTTTTGAAGAAACTGATAAATTATGGAGTAAATATCAGGATGTACAAATGGGTCAAAGCATACCTGCATAACAGGAGAGCCAGAGTGCAACTGGATGGTCTTAAGAGTAAGAAGGTCTTATTGTGCCAGGGCGTTCCACAGGGAGGGGTACTATCTCCAACACTTTTTCTGATCTACATCAATGACCTAGCTACTGGACTACCACATGACATCAAAGTGGCAATGTATGCAGATGACTTGGTAATGTGGTGCACAGAGGAGTATGCAACAGTGGCCTCCAAATTGCTACAATGAGCAATGAATGCACGGAATTCATGGACAAATAAATGGTGTATCAGCATCAATACACGTGCTGAAGTCGGATGTGTTGGGCCGAAAGGCGCAAATATAACAGTTATACTGCAAACCACAACACAACGCAGACACGTCCACTTAACGTCCTTTTAAGGGCGGATGACGAAGAGGAATTCCACAGTCTACGAATACTGTTGAATACTTTAGTCATCGGGCGAATGTAAGCAAGCAAGCATCAATACATACAAATGCAGTACTACACTTTTCACTCTCTCCCCAAAACAAAAAGCAGGAGCCATTCACATAAACAATGAGCCTGTGAAAGAAGACATACAATCTACGTATCTCGGAGTTACATTTGATAACAAACTATCTCGGAAACAGCAGATAAATAAGGCAACCCAAAAAAGCAAGGAGGAAATTGGCTATTGTAAGAAAGATGTGTGGAACCACATGGGGTGCGAGTGGAAAATACTCAGTAAAGTTTACCAACAGAGTATACGCCCACATTTAGAATAAGGATCATCCGCATGGCGTTCAGCATCAAACACCGCACTGCAAAAACTGGATAAAGTACAAAACCAGGCACTTAGGGTCATCACAGGAGCAATGAAATCAACACCAATATTGGAGATGGAGAAATTGTGGAGGATACCAGCACTAAGAGAACGGAGGGACACAAAGGTGCTGATACAGGCAGAAAAATGTGCTTGCATGCCGAGACTTCCAATGAAGGACAGATTCCAAAATCTCGCTTTGGGACGACTTAAGAGAAGCAGTTTTATCCACCAAGCCAAACGTATTAGTAGACAAACACCAGACATGCCAAGAGTTGTTAACCCCCTACTGCCCATACCAGAACATACGCCCTGGACAGAGGAATCAGGATTATAAATACAAATATGGACAGAAGTGAAAGGAATAGTTGACAAAGAGGAACAAAATAGTCTACAGCGAAAAACAATAACTCTCAGTTTCCTGGATGAAGAATACCCACAAGACCTATGGATTCGTGTGTACACAGATGGATCAGCACAGAATGCAGTAAAGAATGGGGGAGCAGGTGCATATATAGAGTACCCAAATAACACTAGGGATATGAATAAAATAGCAACAGGGAAATATTGTCACAGTTATGATGCAGAAATACAAGCAATAAAGTTGGCAATAGAAAAACTGCTGAACAGTAATCTTAGCCCACAGCCTGTAGTGTTTTGACAGATGCAAATCAGTACTCCAGGCACTACAGTCCAGAAAATTACCACATCTGCAGACCTTATTGACTGAACTCTGCAAGCACCACAGGGTTGCCCTGCAGTGGATCCCATCTCACTGTGGAATACCAGGAAATGAGAAAGCAGATCAGTTGGCAAAGGAAGGTTCAGCAGGCACACAACTAGATACACCAGTTACATACCATCATAAGAAACAGATAATCAAATCAATCAGAGGACCACAAGCCCCAAATCAGGATGCCTTTCATAATATGAATATACGCCTCGTATATGAACAAGTTATCATTATACGCCTCAGAACAGGACACAATCGACTCCATAGTCACATGTATACAAAATTCAAGAACGGCACTTCAACTACTTGTACACGTGGACAGGCGCCACAGACTGCTGAACACATACTTCAAGACTGCACTGAATATAGTAGACTGAGGAAAATCCATTGGCCCATAGATACAACACTACAGACAAAACTATATGGGCCACTGCAAGAATTACAAAAGACAGTAACATTTATACTCTCTCTCTCTCTCTCTCTCTCTCTCTCTCTGCGATCAGGACTCAATAAGAGTAGGATTCCAGACTCCCACATGAAGTCAGCTGTCAGGTTAAGTGTGTTGATCGCCCCCACAGACAGAACATCACATTTAGAGTCTGCCAGATCCACTCTGACTGAACACCCGTTAATACGTTGCACTGTGATTTTGCGCCAGTGGCCCAGTGCATCCGATTTCAGCCAGCATTTTATTCAGGTTCGCTTTCCTTAGCCTTTGATTGTCCCCAATCTTCCTGCAAGGCAGCAGATTGTCTTTTCTGTAGCGGGATTCTGCCCTTAGATGGTCTGCCCTCCCGGGTTTAGGAGCACCATCTGCCCGAGTCACTAGAGGTGACTAACACAGACATGCACACATAAAGATATGAGATGTGAATAACACAGACATGTACACAGCGAATACGAGACATGACTAACACCGACACACATCAAGATATATGACACATGAATAACATAGAAATGCACATAAAGATATGACACATACCTAACATAGACATACACGCAAAGATATAAGATATGACTAACATAGGCCTGCACACACAAAGATATGAGATGTGACTTAACATTTATACAGGAAACGACATTGCAGATATAGACAATACTTCAGGCGAACGAAAGATAGATAGATCATCAAGTACCCGGCCTGCTGGCGTAAGTGATCATGTCTCTCCACAACTTTCGATCTCGACAGTTATTTATCATTTCTGTTGTTGACTTTCTGCCAAGCCATTCTCTTAAGCTGTCTAGTATCTTTTCTCTTTGCTTCCCTCTATCTCCTCATCCTTCAATTTTTTCCAGTTGTAATATATTCCAGTTGTTCTCTTTTCATTACATGACCAACAAATGATGATTGTTTCTTTCCAATATTGGAAACTAGCTCTCTTTTTGCTTAGGCCACTTTCAGAATGTTTACGCCTGACAAGACGAAAAGACCATATAAATATATTTATGGTCTTTTCGTCTGTCAGACGGTTTAGTGGATGCTATTTAGTATATATATATATATATATTTTTTTTTTTGGTGAGGTTTTTTTGTCGAACAACTTCTCTCGTGTCTAATGCTACAAATGTTCGATAAACACCTTCGGCCACAGAGTGACCCACTGATCAACAGGGCTTTCCATATTTTTTTTGTTTCATGAGTCTTTTCTTCCTTGTTTTGCCATAGTACAGCCTCAGATGATGTTATACCATTTTTTTCAGGCTCTCCACGATGTGCGATCACTTGCCAGATGTGCCCAGTCATTTTCAAAACTTTCTAAATATTTAAATTCTTCCGCATATTTCAATTTGCTTCCTGCCTCCTTTCGTCACGTTGATGTTCAATTTCTGTTTCCTTTTACATTTTTATGCGATACTCATGACTTACGTTTTGTTGATGTTGATTTTCAAGTTGTATTGAGTGCCTATGCTGTTAAGTCTATTCTATTTAAATGTTAAATGAAGGTCATTCTTGCGGTAGCGAGTAATCCACCACCCCCACCCCCGCTCTCCCCAATTTGTTTCTTCAACGAAACGGCTTTGCGTGATCCTGACTATAATTCATCATCATCAAGAGCCGTACAGATTGGCGTAGGTGATCATGTCCTTCCACAATTCAGTGTCCAGTGTTGACTTGACATCAAGTAGTCTATTATCTTTCATCTATATTGTCCGCGGTCTCTCTTTACTGTATTTTGCTAGTTGTAATCAGTTATTACCCAAATTATTCCCTATAGTGGCGTCTAGAGAATATGGTGTTAGTGATCATAATTTTTACAGACCTTCAGCACATGATTTTTGGTGTATTGTGGTCGGTATTATGTCCGTGCCGCTTTACTTTCCCAGAAAAAAAAACCGGTGCCATTAAAGGCTGGGTGAACCGGTACCCATTAAAGGCTGGGTGAACCGGAATCTTATACATATATTAAGAAATAAAAATGTCGAATTTTATTTCTCCTTATAATTAGCTTTACTTCAGGTTCGCATTTTTATGAATTTCTTTGCTTCGAGCCCTTCAGTTACAGGCCAGCAATAAATTGTGTACGAAAATTAAAATACACTCATAATACAGAATAGTTCCACTTTCTTCCTTTTCTCAAAGTGAGTCATTCAGTTTTTTTTTTTTTTTTAAGATTTAATTCTGTCGTAAATATCTCTTTATTCCATTCAACGAATAGTTTTAACTTTATTTGTTGTTACACGGATGGTATTTATTTTGGAATTTTTCTTCGGCTAAATTTGACATTTGTTGCTTTTTAAGTTTCCCTTTTCTTGAACACACCAACATTTAGGCCACACTTCATTATAGTGAATACGTTCGAATGCCATTTTAATAAACTGATCCTAGTGTTATCATCTAGAAGCATATCGACAAATCTTTGATATATGCAGATAGTGTCTCTAGTCTACGTAAATCGTCTTCAATCAATATTCAAATATCAAGCACTTATTTAAGATTTGACTTTACTGTACATTGCCTGTTTGGTCTTTCATATGCCAACTTGTGTTATGGTGCTGTCTGTTTTGGCCTTTGTGTTTATTTAATTCCAACTAATTCCTTTATTGTAGGTACCGATTTTTGTTTTGTCATAATTTTACTTTGATCTTTGCTTGAAACACACCTAAGTAAACAAGTTGAAAATTATCAAAATCGTACTCGTTCCAGCTATATACTTTATCCCTGTGTGACAAAGGGGCCATTAAATAAAAAAGGAAAAATATGTGTGATAGTTCTTCGTCAAGCCGCGTCTCTCCGCTAAAATTTATATATTTTCTTATAATACCATCATCAGTTTGTGCCATACCGCTTGGTGAAGGCGATCACGTTCTTCCATAGTTCTTGTCCATAGTGCATCGTATCAATTCCTTTGTTAACAGTTTACAGTGCCACAACACCCAACTATCTAGTAATTGCTCTCTTTGTCGTCCGCGATTACCCTTTCCATGTATTTTGCCAGTTTAAACAAACTATTTCTGTTTTTTTTCTCACGAGGTGCCCGACAAAATTTCGATTGTTTTTGTTTCAGCTAGTGTTTATGATCTCCCTTTTTCTTGTAGTATAATCATCATCATCATCCTCAAGTACCGCCCGTGACTGCTGGCGTAGGTGATCATGTCTCTACTCAACTCTCGATCTCGACAGTTATTTATCATTTCTGTTGTTGACCTTCTGCCAAGCCATTCTCTTAATCTAGTATATATTCTCTCTTCTTCCCTCTATCTCTTCGTCCCTCAATTTTCCCAGTTGTTACAATATGTTCCAGCTGTTCTCTTCTCATTACATGGCCAAAAAATTATGATTGGACTTCCGTTTCCAAGATGGCGGAATTGAGTCACGTTCTCTCTATCGCTGCTGAAATTCCGTTGGATTCTTATCAACTTCGGGTTTCCGTTCCAATTTTCTGCATTCCAGTCGAAATGATGTTCTACTTGTTATATCTGCGCCATTGAATTGGCGTTGCACGCACAGCAATGCTCCGTTTTGACAATTCAAGTGTTGTGAATGCGCCTTCCAACGTCTAATGTTGATTTGCGTTTTACGTCACACTAAGTGCTGTTCAGTGACCATTTGATGGAGATGGTTGACGCAAGTTATTTACAAGTTACAACGCATTAATGTGGTGGGCTCCGTCAAGTCAGTCAAGTCAGCGTCTTTGGGAAGTTTGTACCATGTTTCGTTCGTTGTAGACTGCATTCACTAGAGTAATAATGAATCCATGGGCGCAGACATTTTGTGTGTTCTACGTCATCATAATGGATCATCGTGTGTCCCAAGACCGACCATGTGCTAATCTTGCGATTTTGCGTTTGGTGTGCAACGGGGATAATCTGACTACGAACTGTGTTTTGTATGTTCGGAGTTGGAGTTAAACACGATGTTCTAACATCATCAAGCGCCATACATTTACTATGACGATCATCATTTTCAGGAGGACGTGATCTTCCGGGCAATGTGATGGATAGGCGGCAGGAACCATTGAAGGCTATGTCTGCAAAGTGTTCCTTGTTGCAGTTTCCTCATGTTCCAAGTCCGGCTTGTAGCAGGAGCTACTGAGTTAAGTGCTCTGTGCACACCGTGAGCTGTGTGTCTCATCCATTTTGATCATGTTTTGATACTCCAATTGTGTACGATGAATGATGATATCGTATGACAGGGAACAGTTGGCTGTGTTCACTTTCTGTGCGGTTTCGCCTTATGTCTTTTGGCGTGTGCTGAGACTGCTATGATGGGGACTACAGTTACCTTTCTTTGTTTGGAAGATGAGTTATAATTCGGATGATTCCACTGGCACGGGCGGTTGAGCAATTATGTATTTTAATTCGCTTGCAGTGATACCGAGGCCTTCCATAACCAATAACCAATAACCAATAATAATAACCAATAAAATTATGATTGTTTCTTCCCAAAATTGGAAATTAGCTCTCTTTTTACTTTGGTCACTTCCATAACGTTTTTATTACTACTTCTTAGCTGTCCTCAGCATTCTTGTTGCTGAAGGTCACATTCACCATTATATATGACAAAATCATATTATACTATAATAAGTCTATTTAAAAACGCTTTTCATCGTCATCAAGTACCGGGCCTGCTGGCGTAGGTGATCATGTCTCTCCACAACTTTCGATCTCGACAGTTATTTATCATTTCTGTTGTTGACCTTCTGCCAAGCCATAATCTTAAGCTGTCTGGTATTTTTTTCTCTCTGCTTTCCTCTATCTCTTCGTCCCTCAATTTTTCCACTTGTTACAATATATTCCAGTTGTTCTCTTCTCATTACATGGCCAACAAATGATAATTGTTTCTTCCTAATATTGGAAATTAGCTCTCTTTTTGCTTTGACTTCTTTCAGAACATTTTCGTTACTCTTCTTAGCTGTCCATGATATTCTCAACATTCTTCTGTAAAACCACATTTCTACAGACTCCGGTGATTCTTTGTATAAAACGCTATTATCAGATCGATAAGATAAGAAATTACCATTTCTTCTTCTGTTGCGTTCACTCAAAGATTACTCACAGGTTGTCTTACTTTTATTGAAAGTAGTCTCTTATGAATCGGCAAACACGGACGACTTTTTTCCCGGAAGTATAATAAAAACGTTGAAAATAATGACATTTTTTAAAAAAAAAGGAAAAAAAGTGGTATGGTAACAGCTTTACATAGGTGAGAAGCACAACAAAAGTAGAACGACGTTTTGAACAAAAGACCTTCAGCAGGAACAAAAAACAAGCACAATAGTGCCCTATGTCTGGTTCTGTTTGATGTTCCTGCTGAAGGTCTTTTGGCTGAAACGTCGTTCTACTTTTGTTTTTGTTTGTCACCGACGTAAAGCTGCAACCATACCACTTTCTCCCTTTGTTTTAATTTTCATTATTTTCATCAGCTTTACAGCATTTCTTTACATCTTGATGCATCGTTATGCCTTTACCCATTTAATGTTCTCGGTTGTTTGACAGCTTTTTCTCGGTGTTCAGTGATGATGATCCTAACAACAAAGAAAGAAACTTTGTTGGAATCACTCGATTTCAGCGTGACTGCTTTATATGGTGGGTTATCTGTTCTTAATGATCCTTGATACATCGATCTGTTCTCATCTTGATCCATCGATATTTTCTCATCGATACTTGATAAATCAATCTGTTCTCATCGATCCTTGATCTATCGATCTGTTCTCATCGATCCTTGATCTATCGATCTGGTCTCATCGATCCTTGATCTATCAATCTGGTCTCATCGATCCTTGATCTATCAATCTGTTCTCATCGATCCTTGATCTATCAATCTGGTCTCATCGATCCTTGATCTATCAATCTGTTCTAATAGATCCTTGATCTATCAATCTGGTCTCATCGATCCTTGATCTATCAATCTGGTCTAATAGATCCTTGATCTATCAATCTGGTCTCATCGATCCTTGATCTATCAATCTGGTCTCATCGATCCTTGATCTATCAATCTGTTCTAATAGATCCTTGATCTATCAATCTGGTCTCATCGATCCTTGATCTATCAATCTGTTCTCATCGATCCTTGATCTATCAATCTGTTCTAATAGATCCTTGATCTATCAATCTGGTCTCATCGATCCTTGATCTATCAATCTGGTCTCATCGATCCTTGATCTATCAATCTGGTCTCATCGATCCTTGATCTATCAATCTGTTCTAATAGATCCTTGATCTATCAATCTGGTCTCATCGATCCTTGATCTATCGATCTGGTCTCATCGATCCTTGATCTATCAATCTGGTCTCATCGATCCTTGATCTATCAATCTGGTCTCATCGATCCTTGATCTATCAATCTGTTCTAATAGATCCTTGATCTATCAATCTGGTCTCATCGATCTTTGATCTATCAATCTGGTCTCATCGATCCTTGATCTATCAATCTGTTCTAATAGATCCTTGATCTATCAATCTGTTCTAATAGATCCTTGATCTATCAATCTGGTCTCATCGATCCTTGATCTATCAATCTGGTCTCACCGATCCTTGATCTATCAATCTGTTCTCATCGATCCTTGATCTATCAATCTGGTCTCATCGATCCTTGATCTATCAATCTGGTCTCATCGATCCTTGATCTATCAATCTGGTCTCATCGATCCTTGATCTATCAATCTGGTCTCATCGATCCTTGATCTATCAATCTGTTCTAATAGATCCTTGATCTATCAATCTGGTCTCATCGATTCTTGATCTATCAATCTGGTCTCATCGATCCTTGATCTATCAATCTGTTCTAATAGATCCTTGATCTATCAATCTGGTCTCACCGATCCTTGATCTATCAATCTGTTCTCATCGATCCTTGATCTATCAATCTGTTCTCATCGATCCTTGGTCTATCAATCTGTTCTCATCGATCCTTGATCTATCAATCTGTTCTCATCGATCCTTGATCTATCAATCTGTTCTCATCGATCCTTGATCTATCAATCTGTTCTAATCGATCCTTGATCGATCGATCTGTTCTCATCGATCCTTGATCTATCAATCTGTTCTCATCGATCCTTGATCTATCAATCTGTTCTCATCGATCCTTGATCGATCGATCTGTTCTCACCAATCCTTGATCTATCGATCTGTTCTCACCGATCCTTGATCTAGCGATCTTGTTTATCGATCCTCGATCTATCGATCTGTTCTCATCGATCCTCGATCTATCGATCTGTTCTCATAGATACTTGATCTATCGATCTGTTCTCACCGATCCTCGATCTATCGATCTGTTCTCACCGATCCTTGATATATCGATCTTGTTTATCGATCCTCGATCTATCGATCTGGTCTCACCGATCCTAGATCTATCGATCTGTTCTCACCGATCCTTGATATATCGATCTTGTTTATCGATCCTCGATCTATCGATCTGGTCTCACCGATCCTCGATCTATCGATCTGTTCTCACCGATCCTTGATATATCGATCTTGTTTATCGATCCTCGATCTATCGATCTGTTCTCACCTATCCTCGATCTATCGATCTGTTCTCACCGATCCTCGATCTATCGATCTGTTCTCACCGATCCTGATATATCGATCTGTTCTCACCGATCCTTGATCTATCGTTCTGTTCTCACCGATCCTTGATCCATCGATCTGTTCTCACCGATCCTCGATCTATCGATCTGTTCTCACCGTTCATTGATCCATCGATCTGTTCTCATCGATCCTCGATCCATCGATCTGTTCTCACCGATCCTCGATCTATCGATCTGGTCTCACCGATCCTCGATCTATCGATCTGTTCTCACCGATCCTCGATCTATCGATCTGTTCTCACCGATCCTTGAAATATCGATCTGTTCTCACCGATCCTCGATCCATCGATCTGTTCTCACCGATCCTTGATCCATCGATCTGTTCTCACCGATCCTCGATCTATCGATCTGTTCTCACCGATCCTTGATATATCGATCTGTTCTCACCGATCCTTGATCCATCGATCTGTTCTCACCGATCCTTGATCCATCGATCTGTTCTCACCGATCCTTGATCCATCGATCTGTTCTCACCGATCCTCGATCTATCGATCTGTTCTCACCGTTCATTGATCCATCGATCTCTTCTCACCGATCCTTGATCCATCGATCTGTTCTCACCGTTCATTGATCCATCGATCTGTTCTCACCGATCCTCGATCTATCGATCTGTTCTCACCTATCCTCGATCTATCGATCTGTTCTCACCGATCCTCGATCTATCGATCTGTTCTCACCGATCCTCGATCTATCGATCTGTTCTCACCGATCCTTGATCCATCGATCTGTTCTCACCGATCCTTGATCCATCGATCTGTTCTCACTGATCCTTGATCCATCGATCTGTTCTCACCGATCCTTGATCCATCGATCTGTTCTCACCGATCCTCGATCTATCGATCTGTTCTCACCGTTCATTGATCCATCGATCTGTTTTCATCGATACATTCTCATCGATCTGTTCTCACCGATCCTTGATCCATCGATCTGTTCTCACCGATCCTCGATCTATCGATCTGTTCTCACCGATCCTTGATATATCGATCTGTTCTCACCGATCCTTGATCCATCGATCTGTTCTCACCGATCCGTGATCCATCGATCTGTTCTCACCGATCCTCGATCTATCGATCTGTTCTCACCGTTCATTGATCCATCGATCTGTTCTCACCGATCCTTGATCCATCGATCTGTTCTCACCGTTCATTGATCCATCGATCTGTTCTCACCGATCCTCGATCTATCGACCTGTTCTCACCTATCCTCGATCTATCGATCTGTTCTCACCGATCCTCGATCTATCGATCTGTTCTCACCGATCCTCGATCTATCGATCTGTTCTCACCGATCCTTGATCCATCGATCTGTTCTCACCGATCCTTGATCCATCGATCTGTTCTCACCGATCCTTGATCCATCGATCTGTTCTCACCGATCCTTGATCCATCGATCTGTTCTCACCGATCCTCGATCTATCGATCTGTTCTCACCGTTCATTGATCCATCGATCTGTTTTCATCGATACATTCTCATCGATCTGTTCTCACCGATCCTTGATCTATCCCTGACAAAGCTTCCCAATTGCCTTTTTAGTGTTTGGGGTCCTCTAATCTCTGTAAATCATCTCCAATAACTAATTATTCTAATTCCAATAATCTATTTACGCATAATCCCTAGTTTTCGTTGACCTCTGCCCTTTCATAATACATTATATGCATGATTATTACAACAATGCTATCTATTTCCACTTTGGCGTGTATTTAATGCCATGTAATTCCTTATTTTTTAAGGGACGAATTTTATTACATAATAATTTTTCCTTGATCTTGACTTGAATCACATCCAAGAAACGAAGCTCATGTCTTTATTGAAGTTGTTTCCCCCCTCCTTCTGTTAGCGTATCTGCTCACGTGCTAGTGATATGCTTTCTAACTGAGGAGTAGAATGTGAACTTTCACTTGGGGAAATCTTTATCTCGGAAGACTCTTTTGAAATTTATATTCTTTTCTTATAAAGTAAAAGACGCCTATTGAAATGATTTCAACAAAATAGTTAAAATGCGAGTCGTTTCCAGAAGTGGGTCTCAACATCTTTTCTACCGCCGTACCCTTCCGACCTTGTGTTTTCCACTGTCCATCCATGAGGGAGATAACTATTTAATTTTCATTTTAATTTAATTAAAAATATATACATACACACATACATACATGTCTATATGAGGATGACGTCATGGGACGCACCAAAATGGCAGCTTATTTATATTCGAGCTATGGACTAAGCAATGTTTACTTTTTACACCGCGATATCTGTTATTGCAGCGAGTTGGCAGATTTTTGAAAATGTATTCAAGAGTTTGAACATAAATGTTTGTTCACAGTTCGTTAACCTTCGCTGTAGGTAAAGTCTTTAATTTGATGGCTTCGTGTGTGACCTTGGTAGCTAAGGACCTAACTTGTGTAAACGGATGGCATTGGCAAGGATCATTTTGAATCTATGAAGTGGGCTCATTTTGTGTTTAACTCAAAAGCATATGTGCTTTTTAACCAAAGACTTTATTTTTGGGGACTCAAGGAAGATATCCCCTATGGAAGAATAAATTGTGCTATTAGTCCCATAAATGATTCGCTTCCAGACGTTTATGATGTAAACAAAGCAGTTTTGTCATCGCAAGTGAATAATGTCCACACCTATAATTGGTCAGGATTGTGTAGCAGCAACAGCTTTATAGCGAACACAGAAAACATCATAGGATTGTGCTGTTTTGAAACAGTTATGCCATGCTACCCCAGAATTGCCTTTAATGGGATTACTGTGACCAAAAACCACTCTCCATGTGTGTGCCACATATTTACACCCCAGAAAGAAATACTGAATATAACATCATATGCCGTCTGTGATATTAATGACCACAAACCAGGAGCCTCCTGTATGATTGATACAACTGTTGCACCAAGCACTTCATCAGCAGAGGGAATGTTAATCTGACATTGTTCTTGAATGATGTCCAAGTTAATGAGGCATCAGAATCGCGTGGCAGCAGCTACAGGAAGGGAGCAGAGAATATCAAGTTCTGCTGCTATAAAGGAGACTTGCCTTGCTATCCCAGAATTGCCTTAAATGGGATAACTGTAGTTGAAAACTTCTCCTCTTGTGTAAACTACACATTCACATCCAAGAGTGAATCAGTGAAGGTCACAAAATAATATTCTCTCTGTGGTTTTACTAACTACATGTCAGGTGGCTTCTGTTGGATTGGAAATGATAACTTACCACCACTGTGTGTCTATATGTTTGGAATTGTAGTCATCAACGATGGCCTAACATCATCAAGTGCTACGACGAACATCATTTTCGGGAGGACGCGAACTTCCATGGTATATGGTGGATAGGCGGCAGGAACCATTGAAGGCTATGTATGAAAAGTGTTCCTTATTGCAGTTTCTTCATATTCCAAGTCCGGCTTGTTGCAGTAGCTACTGAGTTAAGTGCTCTGTGCACACCGTGAGCTGTGTGTCTCATCCGTTTTGATCCTGTTTCGATATCCCGCTTGTTTACGATGAATGATGATATCGTATGAAAAGGGAACAGTTGGCTGTGTTCACTTTCTGCGCGGTTTCGCCTTATGTCTTTTGGCGTGTGCTGAGACTGCTACGATGGGGACTACAGTTACCTTTCTTTGTTTGGGAAATGTGTTAGTAATTCGGATGATTCCACTGGCACGGGCGGTTGAGCAATTATGGATTTTAATTCGTTTGCAGTGATACCGAGGCCTTCCATAACCAATAACCAATATACATACATAATCTTTATTAAGTACCTGGCCTGCTGGTGGACGTGAGCATGTCTCTCCACAACTTTCCATCTCAACAGTTATTTATGTTTTCTCTTGTTGACTTTCTGCCAAGCCATTCTCTTAAGCTGTCTGGTATTTTTTCTCCTTGCTTCCTTCTATCTCTTCTTCCCTCAATTTTACCAGTTGTTACAATATATTCCAACTGTTCTCTTCTCATTCTATCTATTGTCTTTTCGAGCCGAAGACGGCACATAGGGCAGAACCACAATCTCAAAAACAGAAACCTTGCGTGCCAAAATGGCACATATTGCAGAGATCACTGCTCTAAAATCTATGGCTCTTGTTTCCATAACAATACTTTTTACAATGACAGCTTGTCAAGCCATCGATCAATCTCCTTAGTCGCCTCTTACGACATGCCTGGAAGGTCACAGTGTCACTATTCTTTACCTCCCTCATAATGAGGCCCCGGTAACACACGGGATCTCTTCTCATTACAGGACCAAAAATGATGATTATTTCTTCCTAACATCGGAAATTAGTTCTCTATTTGCTTTGGCCTCTTTCAGAAAGTTTTATTTACTCTTCTTAGCTGTCCATTGTATTCTCAACATTCCTCTGTAAAACCACATTTCTACAGACTCCAGTGATTTTCTTGTCTGTGGTTCTATTGTGTGTGTATGTATATATTTATACACACAAGCATGTGCATTGAGCCGCGATAGCTCAGTGGTTAGTGAACTGGACTACAAAGGACAAGAGGTTCGGTTTGATCCTGATTGACGGTTTCCGGGTTCACCCAGTCTTAAATGGATACCGGATTTTTTTCTGGGAAAGTAAAGCGGCATGGGCATAATACCGGCCACATTACCCCAAAAATCATGTGCTGAAGGTCTATACAAATTATGGTCACTAACACCATATTCCCTATACACCACTTGGCGTAACGGGGCTCTTTACATTCTATCTATCTATTAACCTTTCGAGCCGTATCCGGCCCATAGTGCATACACCCAGATACTCTTTCTCTTATCTAAATTTTTATTCTAGCAATTTTTTCAATCCTTCTAAAGATATTTTATCAATTCTCGCCATTTGTCTTTGTTCTGTGCAAGACACACTATTTCATTGAGAGAGCCGATTCCTGTTGCTGAGGCCTCTCTGATCAAAGTTCTTCTCAGTGTCTCTCTGAGTCGGCCTCTTTTCCTTTTATCTGTTGTTACCCACATGAGGGCTTGCTTTGTTATTCGGTTATTATCTCTCCTCATTACATGACCATCGTCTTTTCTTTATTACTGATGATATTAGTGGTTGATTGGCGATTTCTCTAATTTCTTCGTTTGTTTTGAATTCATTCCACGCTATACCAAGTATTTTCCTTAGACTTTTATTTTGAATGCGTTCCTCTTTACATTACTTACTCATATATATATATAGCATATGGAGACATCCGACGTCAGCATGGCATTTTTGAGTACCTGGTTGCCTTCCATCTCAATAAATTGTCTAGACTGGACTGGTTAGTCTGTATTTTGAGGCACCACGTAGAGGTGGAGAAGGGTCTGATTTGTTCTGGTTCACCGACTCTGGTGCAGCTCATCATCTATGATTTGCTAGTAACTTCAGTTCTGCTGCTGTCAGGCGCCTTTGCCTTCCTTATTCTTAGTAATCTAGCTCACTAACCGCAACGCTATGATGGCGGCCCCTTACAGTAAATATGTGTGTCGCTATACATTTGTTGTAGTTTTAACTTTCAAATGTTCGTGTAATTCGTCATCTCTTGAAAGTATATGTTTGTTTGTAGATGTTTATTGCAGCACTTTAGTGGAGCAAATAACACAGTTCATACTGTGAACGAAACAATGGCTTACTTTCAACACACTTACTCAAGGCTGCCTACTTGAAGCGATGACGCACCTACTTGTGACCGCCCACTCAGAAATGGATGGCACTCAGCACTTCCGGAGAGTCAAGCCCAGTCCAAGAACGATGATCACGATCACGTGGTCTCTAATTAACTTCAGCCTCACGTGCTACTTCCAGGTCAAGTGCCGGAACTTGACATTAAGTCGTGACGTAGCTGAGAGCGAGATACATACTCTTTATCCGTGAGAGGAAATAGCGTAGTGTTTAGCGCACTAAATTTACGATCCAATAACCTGACATGCTACAGTAAACCGGGCTGGCATTTAAAAGTAAAATAGGTACATGACTCGCAGACTTAGAAATTGAATTATTTTCGATTAAACGCACATATCATTTAACTTTCAAACGAGTTAATTTATTATAGAAACTAATTGAAGATTCTTCTTTCCTTCCTCATTTGCCTTTCAGCGTCGAGGGGAGATATAATTTGCGGTCTTTTGCTCTTCTGTTCGCCTCTGCTGCTGTTATATTTCCTAATGCTTCTAATATTCCATCCATCCATCTTTTTCGTGGTCGACCATTGGGTCTGGTGTTCTCACGACGTTTGTTGAAGGCTCGTTGTGTTGTGTTTTGATCTTTCTGCCTTGTCACGTGGCCAAACCATTTTATCTGTTGTTTCTTTATATAATCTATGGCGGTGGCTATTCCTAGCTTTTTTCTCAGTTCTTCATTTCTGATCTTATCTCTCAGACTGTTTCCTGTCATTCGTCTGACACATTTAATCTCAGTAGAGGTTATTTTTCTTATTGTTCTTGCATCTAGGGACTAGGTCTGGCATTGGTAGCACAGCGTTGGGATGAAGATTGTGTTGTATAGTGCTCGTTTTGCCTCCAGAGTTATTTCCTTGTTGGACAATAGTGGTGATAGCTGTCCGATGATTTGACAAGCTTTGTTGCATCTTGATTCTATCTCTGCTGTTTGAGAATTATCGTTTGTCATTAGACTTCCTAGGTATTTGAATTCCTCTACTTGTTTTAGTTGTCTGCCTTCTATAGTTATGTTGATGTTCTGCTTAATTTTTGTGACATTCATGACTTCTGTTTTGTCGATGTTGATTTTCATTTTGTATTTTGTGCCTGAGCTGTTGAGTTTGTTTAAGTGTTCTTGTAGGTCTTCTATTGTTTCAGATATTAGTGCCTGATCGTCTGCAAATAAAAGCCCGTTGATCTCCTCTGTCTCTGATGGGTTAGCTAACTTGCATATATAGTCCATGTATGTAATACACAGTTTGTATGATTGTAAATTAATTAACATATTCACGAGGCGATATGCTACAGAAATGTGGAAAAATTACGAAAACAGAAATTAATTGTGTTGGCCCGTACAGATTCACAAGTGATGACTACAGCTTGAGCGAAGAGGGGTTACTTTATTTGTAAGTTACGAGACGCCACTGGCTAACAGGCCACGCGGTGATTTTCTCTGTTTGTAACTGAAGAAAACAAAAGATGTGATGTCTGTTCTCAGTGGTCTAGTATGGATTTTCAGCGCCCGTGAGAAAATTAGTATTGGCCCAAAAAACCTGCTGTTTGTTATGCATTTTTGTGTTTTTCCTGCCGAAATTTTGCGCCCCTAAAAAAGACACTCGCAAGCTATGCCAAAGATCTACTGTTATCACTACTCAAACTCATTTACTATCACTACTCTAACTCATTTACTATCACTACTCAAACTCATTTACTATCACTACTCTAACTCATTTACTATCACTACTCTAACTCATTTACTATCACTACTCTAACTCATTTACTATCACTACTCAAACTCATTTACTATCACTACTCTAACTCATTTACTATCACTACTCTAACTCATTTATCATTTACTATCACTACTCAAACTCATTTACTATCACTACTCAAACTCATTTACTATCACTACTCAAACTCATTTACTATCATTAATCTAACTCATTTACTATCATTACCCTAACTCATTTACTATCACTACTCTAACTCATTTACTATCACTACTCTAACTCATTTACTATCACTACTCTAACTCACTATAATATTGATCTGGGGCTAAATTAACCAAACTAAGAAAAAAATTACATTGAAGATGGGGTAACGTCTGCATGCAGTACAAGGGAATTATGGATTATCGTTAATCATAGCAGATCTCTTCGTCGTCGTCTTCTTCTTCTTCATCTTCCACTTTTTCTCTTCCTCTTTCTTTTCTTCTTCACCAACTTATTCTTCCTCTTCATCTTCTTCTTCTTCGCCACCTTCTTCTTCCCCTTCTTCATCTTCTTTCTTTCTTTCTTTTCTTCTTCACCAACTTTCTTCTTCTGCCTTTTCTTCCTCTTCTTCACCAACTTCTTCCTTTTTCTTCCTCTTCTTCACCAACTTCTTCCTTTTTTCTTCCTCTTCTTCACCAACTTCTTCCTTTTTTCTTCCTCTTCTTCACCAACTTCTTCCTTTTCTTCCTCCTCTTCACCAACTTCTTCCTTTTCTTCCTCTTCTTCCTTTTCTTCCTCTTCTTCACCAACTTCTTCCTTTTCTTCCTCTTCTTCACCAACTTCTTCCTTTTCTTCCTCTTCTTCACCAACTTCTTCCTTTTTACTTCCTCTTCTTCCTTTTCTTCCTCTTCTTCACCAACTTCTTCCTTTTCTTCCTCCTCTTCACCAACTTCTTCCTTTTTACTTCCTCTTCTTCCTTTTCTTCCTCCTCTTCACCAACTTCTTCCTTTACTTCCTCTTCTTCCTTTTCTTCCTCTTCTTCACCAACTTCTTCCTTTGCTTCCTCTTCTTCACCAACTTCTTCCTTTCTCTTCCTCTTCTTCACCAACTTCTTCCTTTTTGCTTCCTCTTCTTCCTTTTCTTCCTCTTCTTCACCAACTTCTTCCTTTTCTTCCTCTTCTTCACCAACTTCTTCCTTTTCCTCCTCTTCTTCACCAACTTCTTCCTTTTCTCCCTCTTCTTCACCAACTTCTTCCTTTTCTCCCTCTTCTTCACCAACTTCTTCCTTTTCTTCTTCTACTATCAGCAGAGATAAACTGTTTTAAACCGGATGTTTAGTTCAACCTTGTCACAATTATTTAATTCATATCCTAAATGCAGAACAGGATCTTGCCATGTGTAGTGAAAGTGAAACACAGATTAATGTAGCTGTTTCAAGAGCTCCTTTTACTCGATGTCGAAGCAACAACAGGAAACTAATCACAACATCACAACGGTGTAAACGAAACATTTAAGGACTGGCCGTTTAATTTTTAGCTCCCTGTGGAGGATAGGTCTTCCACGAACACTTTCCAATACGTTCTGTTTGGTGCCATTATCTTACGATCGCTGGATGTCTTCCCCAGCTTCTTCATCTCTGTTTCCACTTGTCGAATCCAAGTTTATTTTGGACTTATTTTCTGTATCCCCTCGTCACCTTCATCATCATCATCATCATCATCATCATCATCATCATCATCATCATCATCATCAGTGAGTGCCGTCTCCGAATCGAAAGTTGGCTATCATGGAATGCCATTCCGCTCTGTCTCTTGCTTTGATAGTGCAAGTTGTCATAGACTGAGTTGTCCATCTTTTGATATTATTCGTCCACGTTAGTCTTGGTCTGCCTCGTTTACCGTGTATTTAGCCATTCCAAGATTACTTTATGTAGGCTGCTGTGTATTTTAACATGCCCCAAAAATCTCAAATGTTTTGTTTGAACTGTGTTTAGTAGTTCTCTTTTTCATTTTTATTTGTTTTAAGACTATCATTTCTTTTCTTTTCTTTCAATTCTTCCTTTTCTTCTATAAATCCACATTTAAAAGGATTCAATTTTCTGTTATGTTTTCTTGTCTGTCCATGTTTCTGCACCTTATAGGAATGTTGAGAAGAAATAACATTTTGCTATTCTTAGTTTTAGCCCTGGTGTTATTTGTTTTGATGTTATAATATATTTCATGGCATTAAAGTTATATTTTTCCATTCCTATTCTTTTGTTTATTTCAATTTTACATTTTTGTCACTGGCTATGGTACGTCCGAGGTAGTTGTAGCTCTGAACTGTCTCCAGGTCTATTCATTCAACTTTAATATCCACTTGCAGGTTTTGAGTATTTTCTTTGTTTAATTATGATCATAGTTTTAGTCTTTTCTATATTAATTTCTAATCCATAGTTTTTGCGTGTCATGTTTATTTCATTAAGTAATTGTAGATCTTTCAGGATGTTCTGCTAGTAATACAGTATCATTAGCATATTTTAGGTTATTGATTATCTTTCCATTTTTGTTTAGTTTAACGGCATCTCTGTGATGTTTTTAAAATTTTGCTTAGTGTTTAGATTTAACAAGCTTGGTGATAGGATGAATCCCGGTCTTACTGCAGCTTCGCATTTTTATGCATTCATTTGCATTTCTTTGCCTTAACCCCGCTTTCGAAGAAACTAAAGTGATGATGTGACTCTACTAACTCTTTTCGATGGAAATCGTTAGAAATAGTCGATGCCTGATTGTGGATACGGTGTGCACGGTAGTCGATTTTTTTCTCTGTCCATGGGCTCTGTTCCTCTATGGGCATTAGGGGACTGAGAACTCTTGGTATTTCTGGCATTTATCTACACATCTGGTTTGGCTTGGTGGATAAAACTTGAATTCTGTGGTGCGTGATTTGACTGGTTGCCTCCGTCTGCAGCACTTATACGTGCTAGAGCACACTATGGTCTTGCTCTGGTGTAGGAAGGCCTGGCCAATCTTGGTTTTCAGTACCTGGTGACTGTTAAGCCTCATCCCCACGACAATGAGCTGGCCTTTTATGGGGTAAAGAACCGATACTACTTAAGTTGGCTGTCTGATGATGAGCTTTCTAAGAAATAGCCAAGTGTAGTGGAAATGCGAGTGAGTCGGCGTGGCGTCACTAATTTCAATGGGGGAAAACCCGAAGCATAACTATAAAATGGTACCCAGTGCAAGATTTGAATGCTCATTTTTCACGAAAATATGGCTAATCTGGCTCGTGTTGCTATCGCGGCTCTGACCACAGTCAGGGGAAACAAAAATATAACTACTATCACCTGCCACGCATATCCTTAGAGGAAACTATGGAAGCCGGTATCAAGGTCTTCGCCGATGCTGCGGAGTTCTTGCTTCTACTAAGTTGATGCCATCTCTAGTGCTTTTAGTCTGCGCGTGCCAGGAATTCTGGGGAAAGTGGGAGAAGATCATCTATCCAGGAGGGAGTGATATGTTGTGCAATAAAGATGATCTTTCGACTAAACTAAACTAAACAAAACTAAACTAAACTAAACTAAACTAAACTAAACTAAACTAAACTAAACTAAACTAAACTAAACTAAACTAAACTAAACTAAACTAAACTAAACTAAACTAAACTAAACTAAACTAAAACTAAACTAAACTAAACTAAACTAGACTAGACTAGACTAAACTAAACTAAACTAAACTAAACTAAACTAAACTAAACTAAACTAAACTAAACTAAACTAAACTAAACTAAACTAAACTAAACTAAACTAAACTAAACTAAACTTGGTTGTGGGAACTGTGTATATGAAGAAAATGTATGACAACAATCGTAATCTGTAAATTGAAAGTCAGCGGTAATATTTGTTGGTGCCGAGCAGCAACAGAAGGGTCTAGATTACTTTGTACTACCAAGAGGCAAAGACGCGTCACAGCAACAGAGGTGGGAGTTGTCAGCGACCCACAGCTGGTGGCTTACCCCAGGATCAGTGAACCAGAAACATCCAGACCCTGCTCCACCTCGCTGTTGTGCCTCTAGTAACAGACTAACCTGTCTAGTCTGGCCAAGCGAGGAAGACAACTCTGTACTCAAAAATAGCATGATGAAGCCGGATATGTTGGGCCGAAAGGCGCTAATATCACAGTTTAACTGCAAACTTTTGCTGTGTCACAACGCGTACACGCCACATAACATCCTTTTAAGGACGTATGATGAAGATATGTATCACTTTAGTCATCGGGCGAACGCAAGCAAGCACTGTACTGCCACTATACTATAACAATTTAAAAATCCGACATCTGTGGGTAAACAAAATGTTTAGATTGTCCCCTGTCACATATGTTGTAGCAAATTAAAACAATTTAAAAGTAATTATCTTGTTTCCTAATTATTTTCTCTGTGCTTATATTTCCCGTGGGACATATTTTTGTGTGTGGATCCTCCCTTGTGATAAAACTTGTTAGCACGCCTCAGCGAATATGACTGAAGTCAACCGGATGATAGTACTTCAGAATTCAGTTATGAATGAACCACTTCATATCGCCCGCCTTATTTTAACACACCAGAAAAAAATATAAACACAGCACGGCTGTTTGTTTTCCTCACAAAGTTATATTTTAGTTATAATCTTGGAAATTGTAGAGCATTTATGGACGACAACGTTCTGAGCCTAGTACATTCCTATCTATCTATCTATCTATCTATCTATCTATCTATCTATCTATCTATCTATCTATCTATCTATCTATCTATCTATCTATCTATCTATCTATCTATCTATCTATCTATCTATCTATCTATCTATCTATCTATCTATCTATCTATCTATCTATCTATCTATCTATCTATCTATCTATCTATCTATCTATCTATCTATCTATCTATCTATCTATCTATCTATCTATCTATCTATCTATCTATCTATCTATCTATCTATCTATCTATCTATCTATCTATCTATCTATCTATCTATCTATCTATCTATCTATCTATCTATCTATCTATCTATCTATCTATCTATCTATCTATCTATCTATCTATCTATCTATCTATCTATCTATCTATCTATCTATCTATCTATCTATCTATCTATCTATCTATCTATCTATCTATCTATCTATCTATCTATCTATCTATCTATCTATCTATCTATCTATCTGTCTGTTTGTCTGTCTATCTCTTTGTCTGTCTGTCTGTCTGTCTATCTATCTATCTATCATTCGTTCGCCCGAAGTATTGCCTATATCTGCAATGTCGTTTCCTGTATAAACTTTACTGTCTTTTGTAATTCTTGCAGTGGCCCATATAGTTTTGTCTGTAGTGTTGTATCTATGGGCCAGAGGATTCTCCTCAGTCTACTATATTCAGTGCAATCTTGAAGTATGTGTTCAGCGGTCTGTAGGTCAGCACTACATGTACATGTAGTTGAGGTGCCGATCTTGAATTTTGTATACATGTGACTGTGGAGTCGATTGTGTCCTGTTCTGAGGCGTATAATAATAAATTGTTAATAACATCTACTCATATTATGAAAGGCATCCGGATTTGGGGCTTGTGGGCATCTGATTTGATTATCTGTTTGTTATGATGGTATGTAACCGGTGTATCTAGTTGTGTGCTTGTTGAATCTTCCTTTGCCAACTGATCTGCTTTCTCATTTCCTGGTATTCTACAATGAGATGGGATCCACTACAGGGCAACCCTGTGGTGCTTGCAGAGTTCAGTCAATAAGGTCTGCAGATGTGGCTATTTTCTGGATTGTAGTGCCTGGAGTACTTATCTTGCATCTGTCAAAAACACTATAGGCTGTGGGCTAATATTAGTGTTCAGCAGTTTTTCTATTGCCAACTTTATTGCTTGTATTTCTGCATCATAATTGTGACAATATTTCCATGTTGCTATTTTATTCATATCCCTAGTGTTATTTGGGTACTCTATGTATGCATCTGCTCCCCAATTCTTTACTGGATTCCTTTAATGATTAAACATATATTCTATGGAAGGGGGTTCATTTTATGACATCAGACACAGAAAACAACTGTGCAGGGGTTAACTGTATGGCAAACATTTTAAACAGAAAGACAAGGGAGACGTGAATTTAAACTTTTTTTTATTTCAAAACGCCGGCCAGAGAATGAGATGAAAGTTGCTGGCAACTCATACCTGACCCTTGACGTTATTAACAGTGTTCCAAAAGATTCTTCTCCACCTTTCTGCAGTAGGGCAAAAAACAAAGATTGTTAACAAAAACAAAGGAATCACCCTTAATAGCAAAAAGCCAGAAGCAATCGTAGTAACAATAACAAAGAAAAAGACATCGCCGCAATGCACAATAAAGACAAGTGGAAAAATATTAAAACAGGTAAATGAATTGAAATACTTGAGAACAATGTTAACGTCACATGGCAGATGTACAAAAGAGGTGAGATGCAGAATGGTTCAGGCAAAAGTAGCTTTCCAAAAAATGAGGAAGATACTATGCAATCCATTTTTGACAATAGAAACAAGAAAAAGAGTTCTTAAATGTTATGTAGAGCCAGTCTTAACATATGGATGCGAATCATGGACAATAGGACAACAAACAAGAAAATCACCGGAGGCTGTAGAAATGAGGTTTTATAGAAGAATGTTGAGAATACCATGGACAGCTAAGAAGAGTAATGAAGATGTTCTGAGAGAGGTCAAAGCAAAGAGATATCTAATTTCCAAAATTAGGAAGAAACTATCATCTTTTTTTGGCATGTAATGAGAAGAGAACAACTGAAATATATTCCAACAACTGGGAAAATTGAAGGACGAAGAGATATAGTGAAGCAAAGAGAAAAGATAGCAGGCAGCTTAAGAGAATGGTGTGGCAGAAGGTCAACAACAGGAATTATAAACAGTCGAGATCGAAAGTTGTGGAGAGACATGATCACCTACGCCAGCAGGCATGGTACTTGATTATGATGAATCTTGTTCGAAGGACGGCAAATCCGGTATTCAAAATCCCGCGCTTGGGTCGGATGCCTCGGGCACAGATATCCTTGCTGTTAAGTCATCCAACAGCCGAAATAATCTTTATTTGAAGCTCTTCAAAATCCTGGCAGGCAGCGAGGATGAGCAGAGGGAACTAAACACGATAATCATGCGGCCTACGTCACGAGCCATCTCTCACAGGCATTTACGCATTCTACCGATTCACACGTTTAAGAGTTTCAGACGGCTCACACGCAATTTGCAAATTGTTTTGACTTTAATGAGGCGTTATACATATGTCCTTTGACATCTTAGAAAACGGTCCGTAGCATGAAATCGGAAAATGTTAGCAGATCATATAATGTGTATTTTTAAACGAACTGTTTCTTGCATGATTGAATCTGCCAATATAAGATCCAAAGATCTGGATGTGGATGAAGATATTCTTTCTTTCTTTCTTTCTTTCTTTCTTTCTTTCTTTCTTTCTTTCTTTCTTTCTTTCTTTCTTTCTTTCTTTCTTTCTTTCTTTCTTTCTTTCTTTCTTTCTTTCTTTCTTTCTTTCTTTCCTTCTTTCTTTCTTTCTTTCTTTCTTCTTTCTTTCTTCTTTCTTTCTTTTCCTTTCTTTCTTTCTTTCTTTTCCTTTCTCTCTCTTTCTTTCTCTCTCTCTCTCTCTCTTTCTTTCTTTCTTTCTTTCTTTCTTTTTTCTTTTTTCTTTCTTTTTTCTTTTTTTCTTTCTTTTCTTTTTGTTTCTCTTCTTTTCTTTTCTTTCTTTCTATCTTTCCTTCTTTCTTCTTTCTTTTTTCTTTCTTTTCTTTTCCATTTTTTCATTCATATTTCATTCTTTCTTTCTTTATTTACTTTCTTTCTTTCGTTCTTTCTTTCTTTTCTTTCTTTCTATCTATCTTTCTTCCTTTCTTTTTTCATTCTTTTCTTTTCTGTCATTTTTTTCTTTCTTTCCTTCTTTCTTTCTTACTTTCTTTCTTTTTTTCATTCTTTCTTTCTTTCCTACTTTCTTTCCTACCTTCTTTCCTTCCTTCCTTCTTTCTTTCATCGGATGGCTACTAGAGGAATGAATAATCTTCCAGATTAAGATTATAAAAAAATTAAGATGCCAGACAGCTTAAGAGAAGTTCGTGGCAGAAGGTCAAGAACAGAAATGATAAATAACTGTCGAGATGGAAATTTGTTGAGAGACATCACACACGTAAGCCGGCATGGTACTTGATGAAGATGACATGAGAGAACAAAGAAAGATGATATAATTGAAAAAAAATAATAAAAGAAGAAAAACTAGTTTCATGCATAAGACTATGTGGAAGACAAGAAATATACCGCAGATTTCCAATTCCTTCACTAGACAGTCTCCAACATTCCAGAAGATTCTAGACCAGTAACCGTAACAGCGCGACGACAAGCCAACAATTTAGTGCCTCTAGGCTGAAAGCTAAATCTCTTCAGACATCCTCAGAGACGCGTCGCAAGAAATTGATTCAGTTTCCATGACAACCAGAAGCCATAGCGATGCAAATCGTTGTTAAGATTCCGGATTTGGTTAGGGCATCTTCACCTCTGATAGTGCTGTCTTGACATACTGCAGACGCAAAAAAAAAAGAGGAAATTCTTGCTGTTAAAAATCATCATCATTAAGTACCGGGCCTGGTAGCGTAGGTGATCATATCTCTCCACAACTTTCGATCTCGACAGTTATTTATCATTTCTGTTGTTGACCTTCTGCCAAGCCATTCTCTTAAGCTGTCTGGTATTTTTTTTATTTGATTGCCTCTATCACATTGTCCCTCAATTTTTCCAGTTATTACAATATATCCCAGTTATTACAATATATTCCAGCTGTTCTCTTCTCATTACATGGCCAAAAAATGATGACTGTTTCTTCCTAATATTGGAAATTAGGTCTCTTTTTCTTTGGCCTCTTTCAGAACTTTTTCAGTACTCTTCTTAGCTGTCCATGGTATTCTCAACATTCTTCTGTAAAACCACATTTCTACAGACTCCAGTGATTTTCTTTTTAAAATGGGCAAAGTAAAATACGACTTAAAGTGGCTAAATAAAATGTTAATTACGATATTTAAGAATTAACAAAAGGGAAAAAACCTATGTATTGTTCGCACTTCAAGAAAGTTAGTCAGAGACCCGGTTAGACTGTGGTAGTTAGTTTGTAGAACCTCGATGGCTAAGTGGTTAGTGTGCTCGCTTTCTGACCAGAAGGTTACGAGTTCGATCACCAGCAGTGGTGAATTTTTTTTTTTCGGACTGATAAGGCTCCGGAGTTCACCCAGTCTCTAAAAATGGGAATCAGAGTTTTTTTTTTCTGGGAAGTAAAGGCGGCGGCCAGGCGTGATACCGACCACATCACCCAAAAATGTGGAGTGGTCAGAGAACAATATGGTTACTAACTCCATTTTCCCCATACGACTAACAAGGCGTGGAGGGAACCTTTACTTGACTAGTTACTATGTAATAGAGATTATCAGAGCACAGATTATCACGGGGGGGGGGGGGGGGGGGGGAAATCATGATATAGAAAAAGAGGAAGATCTAGAGAGACACTGAAAATAACACTGATAAGAGAAACAAGGCTAGCAGGCATAGACTCATTGGTTAAAATCGAACATCTCGCCCAGAATTGATCTTCTTCCTCTTTTCTCTTTCTCACTGGTACCGAAAAGGTGTCGTTAAAAAAAAAAAAAGTAAAGTACCCCCGTCACGCCAAGTGGCGTATAGGGAATATGGTGTTAGTGACCATATATTTTACAGACCTTCGGCACATGATTTTCGGGGTAATGTGGTCGGTATTATGCCCGTGTCGCTTTACTTTCCCAGAAAAATCCGGTACCAATTTAAGGCTGGGTGAACCCGGAAGCCGTCGGTTGGAATCGAACCCTACCCCTTGTCCTTTGTAGTCCAGTTCACTAACCACTGAGCTATCGCGGCTCCCAAAAGGTGTCGTGGTTATATCATTTGTCGTTCTTGAGCTGGTCGAATTGTCTGAATTAGTGATTTTCCTTTGTTGTTACATGTCTCTGTCACTGCATCTATCCATCTTCTTCTGAGTCTTTCGCTTGATCTTTTTCCATGCATTCTCGAGAAGAACGCCCTTGATAGTGATTGGCAAGGGTTCATTCTGACCAGGTGGCCCAACCATTTAAGTTGTCGCTGTTCTATATATTCTTGGCAGGGTTTAGTTCCTACCATTTTTGTTATGGTTTCATTTAGTATTCTATCTCTTCTTGTGTCGTTTGTTACTTTTCTCAAGCATCGCATCTCACATGTATTGATCTTTCTTAAATGGGATTTAGAAAGAGTCCATGTTTGACTTTCATAGCACAAAGTTGGTTTCCAATTTCTTATGGCCGCTGTTTGTTGCCAGTACATATTCTTTATTATTCTTAGATCTCAACTGACGTTGTCATCAGTAAACAGCATCTCTGCAGAAACATTAACAACCAGATTCAATAGTATCAGAGGTAGGGGAGGTAAGACCTACCCAAAATTAAATTATCGAGAAATCAAACGTTTCATAAACTACTAAACGTGAAAAAAATCTTAACGAAAATTCAAGAATCTTCTATGTTCATTTTCTGTAGACGTCTTAATGTAGAAAAGAACAAAGAACCAAATCTTCTGGCAATAATACCTCTCTAAACTCCCACTTGCAACCATATTCGTTTAGCTACAGGTGGGGGTTTAAACAATGCGTGAACTGTTTACAGATTCCATAAATTCCACATGGGTGTTTATTACTTTATGGTTATAAATATTTGAGCTCAATTTATAAATTTAAACTTGTAGGCTATTTTAGGAAATCTCACCGCCTTGTCTTTCCCGAACACGCGACAAGAGTGTTCTCACTGAGAGACGTAACTCGAAGCCATATCGACCATTATTTTATTGTCTGTCTTATTTAGTGCCCACATTGTTTAAACATCCAGCAACACCTGAGCAGAATAAAAACACAACATGATCCAATGTGCAGACACTGCCACCAACAATCTGAGACAGTAGATCACCTGCTACTACACTGTCCCCATTTACAAAACCGACGGAGCATGTTACTCCCACTACTTCCATCCATCAATAGCACACTGTACTCTGCAGCTTTACAACTGAGAAGGACCTGCGCCTTCATGAGAAAGGCACTAAGATGTAAAGAGCTCATAGCTCACGGCTAACAAGGGGATTAAGTCAAGTCAAGCACATTTTTGGGGTGATGTGGTTTGTACTACGCCATTGCTGTGTTCCCATCTATAAAAAAAATGCAGTCACCTATTAAAGTTCTGATGAACATAGAGAACGTCGATTAGGAGGAATCAAGATCGATCTCTTGTCCTATGTAGGCCTGTTTCCTAACTACTGCTCTGAACGGCTCCCATATGTTCGTTGTTTCTTTGCATACGCCAGTTTTGTCTATCCCAAAGTATAAGGAGAGGGATGGATACCGCCAACTATCAAGGAGTGATCTAGTCATCATACTTCGCCTACGCACTGGCCACAACAGAATGAGAAACCACATGTTCACCAAACTCAAAATAGGAACTACCAGCCAGTGCCACTGTACACTGGATAACATGACAACAAAACATGTTGTATAGGATTGCCCCCAGTACACAGACCTGAGAAGGACAATGTGGTCCACACCCACCTCCCTGGAAGAGAAACTATACGGGGTAACTGAATGACTTAAACAGGCAGCTGCCTTCATAAGAGAGTCCGGAATCCTAGTCTGAATGACGTCATGATCGCAGAAGAAGAAGAAGTATCTCAAACGAAATTTCGACTGAATTTTGCAAGAATTTTGCTTATGCTCAGGTGTTCCTCGCTTTACAGGCAGATATTCTCCGACTTCAGAGATACTCTCTTTACTTTTTAATCTTCGCGAATGTAAACCTTTTAAGTATATTATTTCGTTTCAATTTCGTCTGTTTAGCTGTCATTGTTGGCCTGTTCTTTTCAATTTCCAACTAATTTCCAAAGTGATATTTAATGTACGTAGAATACACACAGGACTTCCTGTTTTTTTTTTTTTTTTTTTTTTTTTTTTTTTGCCGTTATCCGAGAGGGCTAGAAAACGGATCTCACTACCTCGATATCAAGGGAGGGTGAAGGGCAGTGTGGTCAACACCCACCTCCCTGGAAGAGAAAGTATACGGGGTAACCGAATCACTTAAACAGACAGCTGCCTTCATAAGAGAGTCAGGAATCATAGTCTGAATGAGCCATAATCGCAGCAGAAGAAGAAGTATCTCAAACGAAATTTCAAGTAATTGAATTTTGCAAGAATATTGTTTTTGCTGTCAACGAAGAAACCACATCACGGATTCGATTTTTGAAAAATTCCCACCTCCAGTGGTAGGGATCGACCCCGTTATCATCTTGCCTAAAGGCTGTCGGGTCTTACCTTCAGACCACTGCACCCCCTGTCATATTGCATTTAATACTGTGTGTCTCACTCGCTACGGAACCCGACATTTCCTTAATAATTAGTTTCCAGTTTGGATACCAATGGTGGTTAGGGAGCCTCGGTAGTCTAGGTGGGAAAACCACCCGACTGGGCTAGCGACGTTCGAACAACCCGTTTTCGATTCCCGTTGGAAGCTGCGTGAATTGTACTCGTGGTTGGGAAAAAAATATCCCCGCGGTCGACCCAGCCTCAGAAATGGGTACCAGGGTGTTGCTCTGGGAAGGCGAGGAATGTCGCCTCCCATCGTGACTTTCGATGCTTGAAGCGACATTATCCTGAAGTCTCCGAACACTTCTATATAGGCGGCCGAGCACATATGGGTGAAAACTCGCTCAATGAGACGCCGATTCAAGTCTTGTACATTACCTTCCCATTATGGTGGTCACATACAGCATATGTTATGATGTCGTCACATTTATTACAAAATAAGATAAATCTGCTTCTAATTTATTTGCAATATCCTCATTAGAGGTAAAATCATTAATGAAATTCTGGGTTCCGTAACGAGTGAGATAGCCTTCGCTTGTTACCATTTCCTTAAGATGAGTTCTGTGTGAAGAGTCCCTCAGGATCGGTTTTAGCAAGGTCGATTCAGGTCAAGCTGTGCTAGTTCTTGAGGATTCAACTGGACAGCTTTGGTCAGAAATATTTTGTCTCTTTAAAAACACGGTTCTCTAATTATTGAAGAGAAATGATGAAAACGAAACAAAATGTGTGTGTTTTTTTATTTTATTTTGTGTAAGCATATAATGGATTTGTTATTTTCGAATAGCGAGACCTAAGGAGTAGAGACTGCAGCTATGTGTGGTTTTACTACGCACAAGGAGGTTTTACAGATAAATAATTTTAATGAGTATAACAAGGTTTTACATTTTGTTAACGTGAGTTTTTTAGTACAAGAGTACATGAGTTTTAGACAACGGTGATGTTTTTGAATTATGTGAATTTTTACTATAGTTATACTGTCCTTACAAATTGGACTAAGAAGTAAAGAGAGTTTTAAGCAAAAGATGGAGATCAAACAAAGCAAGAGATCAGCTCACTTAATCCTACAACCAAAAAGAAACAAAAAAATATTCAAACTAAAGGGACACTTTCTAAGTTCATCTGCACTTAAAAAGCGACTACGAATTTTTTTGTAGACTGGAACACAGAAGTGGCGTAGTACATACCACATCACCTCAAGAATATGCTAAATGTTTAAACAAAATGGGTGATAAATAAAGCAGACAATAAAATAGTAGTCGATATGACTGGAATTATGTCTTAATTCATTATTTATTACCAATTTCTCAAACGTAAATATTCGATTTCAGCAGGTCTTCATGCACGGTATTTGAAGTATTATTTGTTTATTTTAAAACGTAATGTTTGTTATAACTGAAGAAAGTATTAATACATATACTGTTATGTTGTGAATGATGTCTTTATAGCATCAAACGGAACATGCACCACAGAGATAAAAAGAAGAATAGCTCTGGCCAAAATCACATTTCATAAAATGAAAAATATCTAATGCAACAAATCTTTGGCAATAAAAATGAGAAAGAGAGTTCATCGGTGCTATATAGAACCAATTCTCACCTATGGAAGCGAATCATGGACAGTAGACAAACAAATGAAAAGACGATTAGAGGCCACAGAAATGGGATTTCTCAGAAGAATGTTGAAAGTTCCCTGGACAGCTAAAAAGACCAATGAGGAAGTTCTCAAAGAGGCCAACACAAAAAGGGAGCTCTTAAAAAACATCAGAAAGAAACAATCAGCATTTTTTGGGCACATCATGAGAAGAGGAAAGTTGGAATATTTGGTTACAACTGGCAAAATAAAAGGAAGAAGAGATCGCGGACGACAAAGAGAGAACATACTGGATAGCTTGATGTCATGGCATGGAAAACAATCAACAACAGAACTGATACGATTCACTGTAGATAGAAGATTGTGGAAGGACATGATCGCCTACGTCAACCGTTATATCACATGATGATGATGATGTCTATACAGCGAACATGACACGTTTGCAACATACCAATCGTTTCAATACGTTGATGAATAGAGCAGAACAAAGTGGCATTTCAGAACATGTAAAACATCTTGAGCAACAATTGTAAGTGAAAATAGAGTTCATCGGTGCTATATAGAACCAATCCTGACCTATGGAATCATGAACAAATAGACGCAATGAAAAAAAAGTTTAGAGGTCACCGATGTGGGATTTATCTTTCTTTCTTTACTTCCTCATTTGCCTTTCGGCATCGAGGGAGATACAGTTTTTTTACTCTTCTTTATGTCTCTTCCGCTGTTTACACTTCCGAGTGTTTCTATAGTTCGTTCAGACATTCGTGCCCACAGAGTTGATCAATTATCTCGGAAACTGTTTGATGAATTTCTGTAATTCTTTTTCGTGAAATCTTTTTTTTTTCACCGACCCTCAGTCTGATTTTTTGCCATACTGTCATGCATTTAGGGAAGATTTTTTGCTTATTTGAGGTATATAAAATATGATTTTCTTGTCTGTCCTAAATTTTAGGATTTTACAATACCCACATTTGTTGTAATCAACTCACCAATTAAAAAGGTAAATTGCACGTGCACACCACACAATCTTAGCACCGTTTCGCACTCTTAACTTGTAAGCGAACGCCACTCCGAGGCTTTTTTTGGTAATTTCATTTCCGGTTTCTTGTTAAATTGGTCCATTGGTGGCGTATTTTGACAAAATATTTACTATTAATGAATATTCCTGTATGTGTGATAATTTGTAAGCTGTTGTAAAGTGACTACTTGATTTTTAAAACCATGAAGAGATAAAGTGTAAATTCAACACAATGCAAAAGTTAACTGTGTTGTTGTACATGTACTTTTGCAAGGAATCTAAAAATGGCCGGTTATATTACTATTCAATGTAATACGGATACGCCTTTGGCTTGCATTGTTAGAAAATTAACATAATTTACAGTAAAATCTAATGCTTAGAGCAAGCGGTTTGATATTTTCGTAAAATTATATAACAAAAAACGATATGTGCAAAATTCAGACTACCTTTGTACTTACATGTTATTAAATCTGAAGGTCGGCGAAAAAAATACAATTTCATGAAAAAGAATTACAGAAATTAGTCAAACAGTTTCCGAGATAATTGATCAACTCTGTGGCACGAATTTGTGAACGAACCTTAGTATTACTTTTATCCATATTTTTCTTGGTCGGCCTAGTGGTCTATGTTCTTGTATCGTTTGTAGTAACTCGCTGAATTAGAACGTGTTCTTCATGTCTTATCACAGGAAGTGTATTACGGGACATCATGAAAGGAAACGGATCCAAGGGACGGATCCAAGAGACGGATCCATGTCCGTAGCGTTAGGCTTAGGGGAAGGGATGGGGGAGAAAAATTCGGTTTTGTTGAGGATATAATTAGAGTCAATCAAAATTGATTGATAAAAAGAATAAATGTATGAACGAAGGCTGACCGATTGCTTTTTTGTTAAAAATATGTATTTTGATTACTTTTAATGTGATATTAAGCATAAACTTAGACAGCAAAGATCTAATAATAATAATAAAGAACATGTACTGGCAACAAACAGCGGCCGTAAGAACTGGAAACCAATTGGGAATGTTTCAACAAATAAAACAGGGCGTTAGACAAGGCTGTGTGCTGTCACCATATTTGTTTAATATTTATAGTTAGATTATTTTAAGATGCATAAGGGCATGCCTGGAATAACAATTGGAGGTCATAATATAAATAATCTAAGGTATGCTGATGATACAGTATTAATCGCTAAGAGTGAAAATGAATTACAAGAAATGTTGGGCATTATTGTGAAAGAAAGCAAAAATAAAGGACTCAGCCTTAATAATAAAAAAGACAGAAGTAATAGTAACAACAAAGAAAAAGACATCACCTCAGTGCAAAATAAAGACAAGTGGAACAATATTAAAACAGGTAAATGAATTTAAATATTTGGGAACTTTGTTAACCACAGACGGAAGATGTGCAAAAGAGGTGAGATGCAGAATGGCTCAGGCAAAAGCAGCTTTCCAGAAAATTATGAAGATGCTATGCAATCCATTTTTGACAATAGAACCAAGACTAGACCAAGACCAACTTGGACAAGTAACATATATATATATATGGCCATTTTCGTCTTGTCAGACGGTCTAGTGGAGGCTATTGCGTATTTTTTTGAGGTATTGTTTTTGCTGAACAGCTTCTCTCGTGGCTAATTCTACCAATGTTTGACAAACACACGCGGTCACATAATGAACAGGTCAGGCTCGCTGGTCCACAGGGTTTACCATCCTTTTTCATGAGTCTCTTCTCTTCTAAGTCCTGTCTTAGCACAGTCTCAAATGTTGTTATACCGTTCCTTATACGTGCTCTCCATGATGTGCGATCACTTGCCAGATGTTGCCAGTCGTTTTCACAGATGGAGAAGTCTTTCAGAGATGATTTGCAGATATCTCTATATCGGGTAGGGGGGGGGGGGCTCACGATAGAACCAGAGGGATAAAGGCCGCTTCGTCAAGCAGTCGCCACGACGTGTGAGACTCAGGAATTTTATCTCACCCCCAATAGAAAAAATAATTTCAGTCTACCGCGGGCTTCGAACACTATACGGTACGCCGGCTTTTCAGCCAGCTGAACAGTGGTTTTAGCCGCACGGCCATGCCCACTCATCGTATTGTCATCATCATCGAGTGCCATCACCGCATCGAAGGTTGGCTACCATGGAGCGACATTCTGCTCTGTCTCTTGCTTTGATGGTGGAGGTTGTCATAGGCTGGTTTGTCCATCTTTTGATGTTACTCGTCCATGTTAGCCTTGGTGTGCTTATGCCTCTTTTACTTTCTATTTTCCCCTCCAGGATTACTTTTAGTAGGCTGTTGTGACTTTTAACATAGCCCAAAAATCGCATTTGTCTTGTTTGAATTGTGTTTAGTAGTTCTCTTTTCATTTTAGTTGTTTTAAGACATCATCGTTTATTTTCTTTTCCTTCCATCCAATTCTACCTATTTTTCTATATATCCACATTCCAAAGGCTTTTATTCTCTGTTCTGTTTTCTTGTCTAATGTCCATGTTTCTGCACCATATAGGAATGTTGAGAAGACATAACATTTTGCTATTCTTAGTTAAAAATCGTTTAGCATTGTATTGTAGGTAGTAAATAAGTAAACAATGAAACATGTTTAGACTGCCAGATATAGGCTTCATCCAATGAACACGAAACAAGAGAATTATATAATCCAAACTTTCTAGATGAAGCTGTTGCTGCGGTGGTAAAGTACACTCGTCACAGCTGTTGTTTTCATTATAGAGTGGTATTTTCCGTCTAGTCTTTGAAATGTCGCCGCATTTATAGATGAAGATGTCCATGGTGATTCCGGTATTTCTTTAACTCTTTCAGTACAGAAGGTTTTTATCAATTTAATGGTAGAGATTTCAGAGACAAGATTGTTCATGTTTTTAAATATTAATATATATATATATATATATATATATATATATATATATATATATATATATATATGTTTATGTTATCTAACACTTAACATATTAAATATGAATTTTTAGATAATTGAACAAGGAATTGGATTTCATCAAAACCAAGATGATTCAAGACATACAAAGAATAAGGTTTGATGACAGTTTACACTAATCAAATCGAGAATGACGCACTGTGCGACGAAACGTACGGAAGGAGTTAAAATGATATTGGATATTTGTAGAGTTTCGGGCGATGGTATATTCAATTTCAAACAATTTTTCTTCTTCTTCTTCTTCCTCTTCTTCTTCTTCATCCTTCTCCTTTAAACCTCCCATGGAGTATAAGTCTGCAACAAACTTTCCAAGCCGTTCTGTTTCTTGCCATTCTTTTAAGATCATTCCTAGTGTTTCCCATCATCTTCATCTCTGCTTCCATTTGTCTTCTCAAAGAATATATTGGTCACTCTCTATGCCCATTTCCCTGGGCATTAAAAAAAGTGGCCTGTCGTGTAATAATCTCAGTTGGTTTCCGTAGTGCGTGTCCTTTCCAGCTCCATTGTCTTTGCTATATTTCTTTGTGCACATTTGACAAGTACTCTCCCATAGTTCCAAATTAGTGATTTTTTTTCCTGCCATTTCTATCCCTTTACTTCGCGCAAGCCTCCATTTATGAAGGTTTGTATCATAATTTGTAACCGTAACAGTTTTTATATTTTAAGATACTTCTTCTACCTTTCAGCTCCCTTGTGGAGCATAGGTCTTCAACAAACACTTTCCAAGCCGTTCTATTTCTTGCCATTCTTTTAAGATCATTCCATGTCTTCCCCATCATCTTCATCTCTGCTTCTATCTGTCTTCTATAGAATTCCTTGGTATTCCTCTTTGTCTTTTCTCCTGGGGATTCCAAAAAGGGCCTTTTGTGTAATACTCTCAGTTGGCTTCCACAGTGTGTGTTCTATCCAGCGCCATCGTCTTCGCTGTATCACTTTATCCACTGTTATTTGACTGGTACATTTCCATAATTCTATGTTAGTGAATTTATCCTGCCATTTCCATCCTTTTATTCTGCGTAAGCATACATTAATGAAAGTCTGTATCTTCATGATTGTCAATTGTGTTTGTTCTCCGTGTTTCACAGCCATATAATAGGACTGACTTAACATTGGAGTTGAACATTTTTATTTTTTAAGAGTATTATTTACATTTTCTTCTAATTACTGTAAATATTTAATAGAAGTAGCGTATTTATTGTATGCTCCTGAGCGAATCAACTGATTACCAGTGATAGACAACTATGTGGTGAACAGTAAGATCGCCAAAACTGCCAACAATGACAGTGAGATCCCATAACCTCTGTCAGCGTTTACAGCGACATCTGTCGTGACGATTGTTCACGTCTGTCGTCTGTTGCGTGATCTAGTAAGTGGTGTTCGTCTTTTAGCCTTTGTGTTTCCTACCTGGCAACAACCATCTGCTCTGCTTGACATTTCCAATCTCTTTCTTCATGCTGTGTGTTGTGCACTTTTATTTGATAATTAAAACTTGTATTCAGGACATACAGCGAGAGAAAAAAATCGTTTGTGATTTATCTGCGGCACATACGACAGTACATAACCATCATCATCATTATTATTATCGTCATAATCGTCATCATCATCATCATCATCATCATCATCATCATCATCATCATCGGGGACTGGTTGGCCTCGTGGCAAGACACCGGCATCGAGACAGAGAGGTTGTGGATTCAAATCCCGGCTACACCGGTTGGGATTTTAATTTATGATTTCTCTCTGAGGCGACCACCCCTGGTCTCAGCAGCGGGGCCCGGCTTGAACGTCAATTACTCTTCGACGGAAAAAAAAATATGAGTATCTCCGAAGTCGGAGTTATCTGCCTGTGCGGCGAGGGACGCCTGTGCACACGGCTGCCAGGGAAAATGGATTAACACGCAAAATTCAGTTCTCAGTCTCTAGGTACTTCGTCAGTGGTCAAAGCTGGCGAACGAAAACAAAAAAATCATACTCATCAAGGAGAAGAAATGTCCGACAGAAACAAAGCTAAAAACTACCAGAGACTCATACCTGATGGCTTGTGCCATTGTCGGTGGGACAGATCCATTCAGCCCGTACACAACCTTTTCGTGGAACTTCTAGTAACAGAATTGCTTGTCCAGTCTGTCCAAATAAGTAGGGATCGAGGGGAAAGGCAACCCGATACTCAAAAACGTCTTGCTGAAAACGGATGTATTGGGCCGAAAGGAGCAAATATCACAATTTTACTGTAAACAGCAACACAACGCATTTACGCCCACGTTATGATAACGAAGAGGGATAGTTGTTCCTTTACAACATTTACGCCCACGTTATGATAACGAAAAGGGATAGTTGTTCCTTTACAACATTTACGCCCACGTTATGATAACGAAGAGGGATAGTTGTTCCTTTACAACATTTACGCCCACGTTATGATAACGAAGAGGGATAGTTGTTCCTTTACAACATTTACGCCCACGTTATGATAACGAAAAGGGATAGTTGTTCCTTTACAACATTTACGCCCACGTTATGATAACGAAAAGGGATAGTTGTTCCTTTACAACATTTACGCCCACGTTATGATAACGAAGAGGGATAGTTGTTCCTTTACAACATTTACGCCCACGTTATGATAACGAAGAGGGATAGTTGTTCCTTTACAACATTTACGCCCACGTTATGATAACGAGGAGGGATAGTTGTTCCTTTACAACCATAGGGTGAACTCAAAGAAGAGAGCAGGTCATCATCATCATTATCATGTTCCGTGTCTTATGATCATGTTCCAGCACAACGTCTATCTCAAGAGATGATGATCAATTCTATTGTTGACTTCCAACCAAACTATTCACTTCAACTGTCTAGTCCTGCTGAAGTCGGATGTATTGGGTCGAAAGGCGCAACTATCACAGTTATACTGTAAACCACAACACAACACATACACTTGACGTCCTTTTAAGGGCGGATGACGAAGAGGTGTACTCATTTAGTAATCGGGCGAACGAAATCAACTGTCTAGTGTCGTTTGTCACTTTCCATCTATCTCTTCGTTCTTCAATGTCTCCATTTGTCACGACACATTTCGGGTGATAATTCACCGCCATAGAATATATAAAGAAACAACAGATAAAATAGTTTGACCACGTGATAAGGCAGAAAGAACAAAACACAACACAACGAGCCTTCAACAAACGTCGTGAGAACACCAGACCCAAGGGTCGACCACGAAAAAGATGGGACGACGGAATATTAGAAGCACTAGGAAACATAACAGCAGCAGAGGCGAACAGAAGAGCAAAAGTCCGCAAATTGTATCTCCCCTCGACGCTGAAAGGCAAATGAGGAAGGAAAAAAGAAGAAGAAGACATTTCGGGTTATATTTTCGCATTAAACAGCAATTATGTATAATTATCTCCTTCCGGTTATATTTTCGCATTAAACAGCAAATATGTATAATTATCTCCTTCCAGTTATATTTTCGCATTAAACAGCAAATATGTATAATTATCTCCTTCCGGTTATATTTTCGCATTAAACAGCAAATATGTATAATTATCTCCTTCCGGTTATATTTTCGCATTAAACAGCAAATATGTATAATTATCTCCTTCCGGTTATATTTTCGCATTAAACAGCAAATATGTATAATTATCTCCTTCCGATGCTGAGAATATCTTTCTTTTTGGCGCTGTCCCCTTGTAGATCGTCCTCATTACTCTGTTAATCTATCCATGCCATTCTCAATACTCTTCTTCGTCACAATATTTATTTACGTGACCTCCAACGATTTTTCTTCTCTGTTTTCCAATCGACAAGGATTCACATCCAATCGACAAGGATTCACATCCAATCGACAAGGATTCACATCCAATCGACAAGGATTCACATCCAATCTACAAGTCTGGTTCTGCATAACAGAGAATATTTTTTTAATTATTATTTCCATTGAGAACAATTTATTTCTTATTATATAATTATATAATATTCAATATATATATAATATAATATGTATATTAAATATGTATATAATGTATTAAATATATATTAAATATGTATATAAATATTTAATTATGTAATATAAATATTGTCATATTATCATATCTTTATTATTCTTTAAAATGCTAACTTATTGTCTAAATGTTTCGGCACCTTTCGTTTTCTCATGTGTAATTGTCGTCATAAGTTGCGTATCCTTCTACTCCAAACTCATTTTCTTCTCCTTTCTCTTCATCTTATTCATTTTCTTCACCTCTTTCCACTTCTATCTCGTTCTCCTTCTCGTTAATTTTCTTTGTCTGAATCTACCCCCGAAGTAATGCTCCAACGACCATATCTGATTGAGGTCTGTGAGTAATGATCTAACGACCACCTCTGATTGAAATCTGTAAGTAATGCCCCAACTACTACCTCTGACTGAAGTCTGTGAGTAATGATCTAACGACCACCTCTGATTGAAATCTGTAAGTAATGCCCCAACTACTACCTCTGACTGAAGTCTGTGAGTAATGATCCAACGACCACATCTGACTGAAATCTGTAAGTAATGCCCCAACGACCACCTCTAATTGAAGTCTGTGAGTAATGATCCAACGACCACCAGTGTTTGAAGCCTGTCAGTAGTGCCCCAACGAACCCCCGTGTTTGAAGTCTTGTCAGTTTGTAGTGCCCATCACATCAAGATGGATCGTTGGCTGAACTTGAAACGCAAAATAATGCAGATGTTGAAACGGGATCCTCTTGTTCGAAGGGCCATGAAAGCTCTTTTAATCACCTTAAAGAGTGCCGCCGTTATAGTAAAAGATATGTACCGCTTGGCTTTACGTACACAGGCCCAGAAGACAGCTACCACACTCTGTGTGTGTTAGTATGTATTGTTCGACGAGGCTGTGAAAAATGAGTGTGAAGTTTAAAGTAAAGTAGATCCCGTGGCAATCATTCGTAGGAGAGCAAACACATTTGGATGATAAATTTATGAAGTAAACAGTGCAGTAAACAGTACAACCTGTGGCTGCCCTGCTACCTTGCAGGTATGCTTGGGAGAGTAAAAGGCTAAGGGAGGGTATACCGATGCATACCAACCCCACTGCCTTGTGGGTGAGACTTTTTAGTCAAAGGCTAGCGGAGCCAACCGTAAACAAACCGACAGAGGACAGAAAACCACCGGCGTAATTTCTTTGTACAATCATGAATCACCACAGAAAAACACTGGAGTCTGTAGAAATGTGATTTTACAGAAGAATGTTGAGAATATCGGTACTTGATGACGATGACATTTATTAAAGTTTTTTAAATTGTCTGATGCACTTTTCAGTCTTAAAACTTCAGTTGAAGTTGAATCCTAGGGGTCAGTGACTACAAAATGTATTTAACGGAGGTCCGCGGAAAAGGAATTTTTCTTCTTCTGCGATCATGGCTCATTCAGACTAAGACTCCGGACTCTCTTATGAAGACAGCTGTCTAAGTGATTCTGTTGCCCCGTATAGTTTCTTTTCTTGTGAGGAATTTGTGAGAACCTTTGTACTAATAGTTTAAAAAAATATATATTATTATTTTTTTTTTTTTTTCACTTTGTCGGGTAAACAGAGGACACGACTATCAGATTTACATGACACAGGTCTCCGAATTAGCGTAGACAATAATTAATGTGCTTCAATTATGCCAACATTAATAAACAGCTCAACTCGCGTGTCTGGCGTGAGCAGACCTTATCGCTGATGCTATGGGGACCTAAAGGGTCATTAATTTAGGGCCTGCTGGGGCACGCCAGGTCGTGAAGCAGTCTGCTCACCAACTGGCTTGCTCGAGACGCATCCGTTGACCAACTGTTCCAGTGTGAGAATAATTAAACTGTACAAATAGGGATGCCATTTTATTGTTGATGGTTGAGATTGAGGCTGGAGTTTGTTAACGAGATGGACAAGTTGATAGAGTTGTATAATATATGTTTGGATTTCTATTTAAATCTCTTATACTTGCGTTCTTTGAATGGGTTGTATGAGAAGGTTTTGTATATGGGAAGGTGTTATATGAGGTTTTATGAAGGCGGTTATGAAATGAAGCTTTGTCGGGGTGGTGTGAAGAGGGGCTTTGTTGGGATGTGTGGAGAGGGGTTTGTTAGGTGTGTGAAGAGGGGTTTGTTGGGTGTTTGAAAAGGTGTTTTGTAAGGGGTGTGTGAAGAGGGGTTGCTGAGTGTGTGAATATGGGTTTTGTGAAGGGGATGTGAATTGTGGATATGTTGGGGATTGTGTAAAGAAAGGTTTAATGCAGGGTGTGTAATGTTGGGTTTTGTGCGGGGTGTGTGAAGAGGGGTTTTGTGGGGGTGGGGGGTGGGGGCGTGAAATGGGGCTTTATGAGGGTGTGTGAAGAGGAGCTTTGTAGGGTTGTGTGAAAAGGGGTTCTTTGGGGCGGGGAGGGGGGTGAAAAGGGACTCGTGAGGGTGTGTGAAGAGGGGCTCTGTGGGGGGTGGGGGTGTGAATAGGGGCTTTGTAAGGGTGTGTGAAGAGGGGCTCTGTGGGGGTGCGTTAAGAGGTGCTTTGTGGGGTTGTTTGAAGAGGTGCTTTGTGGGGTTGTTTGAAGAGGTGCTTTGTGGGTTGTTTGAAGAGGTGCTTTGTGGGGTTGTTTGAATAGGTGCTTTGTGGGGTTGTTTGAAGAGGGGCTTTGTGCGTGTGTGTTAAGAGGTGCGTTGTGGGGTTTGTGAAGAAGTGCTTTGAAAGGGTGTGTGACGATGTTCATTGTGGGGATGAGCGAAGTGAGGCTTTGTGTGGATGTGTAAGGAGGGGCTTTGTAGGGGTGTTTGAAGAGAAGCTTTCTTTTTATTTTTAGGGGGGTATGAAGTGGGGCTCTGTGGGAAGATTATACAAATTTGTGAAGTTTTGGGGGCTGGTTGTGAAGAAACTTTATGAGGTTGGTTGTGAAGAAACTTTATGGGGCTGGTTGTGAAGAAACTTCCTACGAAAAGTAATATTGGAAGGGAAAATACAAGGTAATAGAGGCAGAGGCAGACCAACACTAACATGGACGAGTAACATCAAAAGATGGACAAATCAACCTATGACAATTTTCACCATCAATGCAAGAGACAGAGCAGAAAGGCGCTCCATTGTAGCCAACCTTCGATGCGGAGACGGCACTCGATGATGATGATGATGATGATGATGATGATAATGATGAACAGCTATAGAAGCTAAACAAATTAGATTTGTTTATGTGACAACTTTAGAAATTAAACACATATTAAGACCAATCGACCAACTGAAAAATATGGCTATCGACCAACCAAACGAAAACAAGTAAATCAACCGAAAACACACATCTTAGCCAAATAAAAAGATAATTAAACATTACCCCTAACAATCAATTAATTAAGGAACCTTAGTCAAACAAACAATCAATTAAATAAGGAAAATCCGATCAAACAAACAATCATTTAATTCAGAGAATCCAAGCAAAGAAACAATCAATTATCTAAGGAACTCCAGTCAAATAAACAGTCAATTAATTAGGGACAACAAGACAAACAAACAATCAATTAATTAGGAAAATCAGGGCAAGCAGACAACCAATTAATTAGGGAAATTTAGGCCGAGAAAGCACCCCCCCACCCCCCAAAAAAAAAAAAAAAACACACACACATACACAAAAAATCTCCACTCAAGTAACTAATAACTGTAGAGGATACTAACAACATACAGAGTCAGCCACTATCAAACCAATCTAATTAAAACTTTCTAACTAATAACTGTGGTGGATACTAACAACATACGGAATCAGCCAACATCTAACCAATCTAATTACAATTTTCTAACTAACTACTGTGGGAGATACTAACAATATACGGAGTCAGCCAACATCTAACCAATCTAATTAAAACTTTCTAACTAACTACTGTGGGAGATACTAACAACATACGGAGTCAGCCAACATCTAACCAATCTAATTAAAACTTTTTAACTAACAACCAACTAACAAAGCAGCCAGCCAAGACAATAAACCAAACAATCACTAGAAGAGAAAAACACAGGGTATATATCAGACAACAATCATTCTTACATTCCATCATACACAGCATGTGTTTGTAATATCGGTAATCTGGTGGTGATTACAGCCCTTTGAACAATGCGGAATAATTAGAGTTAGCAGATACGTATCTCGTGTAATGTCAAGCAGATTGTGTTCCCTTTGCCATTTCGAGTACTCGCCCATGAGGCCTGTCTTACTGTGTATTAATTTACTCAAACGAGTTTGGATATGTCAGTGAATATATGTTTGTGTCTGTCTATTGAGTTGTGGGTATTTATTTCTTTGATGAAGACCGAAAAAAAGGTGTGAAAACAGTAATGGCAACATCTTAATCTTATACGTGTCTGGGAACTTTGGCAGCATCAGATGGGGTAAAAGGGGTGGGGGGGGGGGTTGTAGTTCTAGAATAACAGAGTTCGTCTAGTGAAAAATGAATATCATAAATAGAAGTTGATATAAGATAAAGGATGTTTTGTAGCTTAAATAATGTCTTAGAAACACAGACAGACTGATAAACAGATAGACAGACAGACAGACAGACAGACAGGCAGACAGACAGACAGACAGACAGACAGACAGACAGACAGACAAACAGCCAGACAGCCAGACAGACAGCCAGACAGACAGACAGACAGACAGACAGACAGACAGACAGACAGAGACAGACAGACAGACAGACAGACAGACAGACAGACAGACAGACAGACAGATAGATAGATAGATAGATAGATAGATAGATAGATAGATAGATAGATAGATAGATAGATAGATAGATAGATAGATAGATAGATAGATAGATAGATAGATAGATAGATAGATAGATAGATAGATAGATAGATAGATAGATAGATAGATAGATAGATAGATAGATAGATAGATAGATAGATAGATAGATAGATAGATAGATAGATAGATAGATAGATAGATAGATAGATAGATAGATAGATAGATAGATAGATAGATAGATAGATAGATAGATAGATAGATAGATAGATAGATAGATAGATAGATAGATAGATAGATAGATAGATAGATAGATAGATAGATAGATAGATAGAGATAGATAGATAGATAGATAGATAGATAGATAGATAGATAGATAGATAGATAGATAGATAGATAGATAGATAGATAGATAGATAGATATAGATAGATAGATAGATAGATAGATAGATATATAGATAGATAGATAGATAGATAGATAGATAGATAGATAGATAGATAGATAGATAGATAGATAGATAGATAGATAGATAGATAGATAGATAGATAGATAGATAGATAGATAGATAGATAGATAGATAGATAGATAGATAGATAGATAGATAGATAGATAGATAGATAGATAGATAGATAGATAGATAGATAGATAGATAGATAGATAGATAGATAGATAGATAGATAGATAGATAGATAGATAGATAGATAGATAGATAGATAGATAGATAGATAGATAGATAGATAGATAGATAGATAGATAGATAGATAGATAGATAGATAGATAGATAGATAGATAGATAGATAGATAGATAGATAGATAGATAGATAGATAGATAGATAGATAGATAGATAGATAGATAGATAGATAGATAGATAGATAGATAGATAGATAGATAGATAGATAGATAGATAGATAGATAGATCTGTCTGTATGTATGTACGTCCGTCTGTCTGTGTGTGTCAGTGTATCTGTCTGTCTACTTACCTGTACCTACCTGTATTTACTTATCTACCTACCTACCTACATGTCTGTCTGTCTTTCTGTTTGTCTGACTGTCTGTCCGTCCATTTATCTGTCTGTCTCTCTGTTTTAGATGGCTGTGAGTAGATCACTAAAGGTAGAACACAACATAAAGATGACCTCTCCACAACACAAGGTAGAACACAACACAAAGATTACCTGTCCACTACAGAAGGTAGAACATAAAGATGACGTCTCCACAACACAAGGTAGAACATAAAGATGACCTCTCCACAACACAAGGTAGAACATAAAGATGACCTCTCCACAACACAAGGTAGAACACAGCATAAAGAAGACCTCTCCACAACACAAGGTATAACACAGCATAAAGATGACGTCTCCATAACACAAGGTAGAACACAGCATAAAGATGACGTCTCCACAACACAAGGTAGAACACAGCATAAAGATAACGTCTCCACAACACAAGGTAGAACACAGCATAAAGATGACGTCTCCACAACACAAGGTAGAACACAGTATAAAGATGACGTCTCCACAACACAAGGTAGAACACAGTATAAAGATGACCTCTCCACAACACAAGGTAGAACACAGCATAAAGATGACGTCTCCACAACACAAGGTAGAACACAGCATAAAGATGACGTCTCCACAACACAAGGTAGAACACAGCATAAAGATGACCTCTCCACAACACAAGGTAGAACACAGCATAAAGATGACGTCTCCACAACACAAGGTAGAACACAGCATAAAGATGACGTCTCCACAACACAAGGTAGAACACAGCATAAAGATGACGTCTCCACAACACAAGGTAGAACACAGTATAAAGATGACCTCTCCACAACACAAGGTAGAACATAACGATGACCTCTCCACAACACAAAGTAGAACACAGCATAAAGATGACGTCTCCACAACACAAGGCGAAGCAAGATTGTCTGAAGATCCATGTTTTGACCAAAGCTCTAAATCCCTCTTTCGGTCTCGCTTGTTCATTCTAACTGAATTATGGGCCACGACGCCCGTCCAGCAGTTGAGCTGAGTGCGGTCAGGACGCACCGTATACATCAACATCAGCGAACTAACAGAGCTAATGAAGACCCAGCTCCAACTCCCTGGTGTGCACCTTGAACTAAACTATCAAGCCTGGCCAAGTGAATCAAAGAGGGGAGACAACCTGTTATTAAAAAATGCCGTGCTGAAGTCGGATGTTTTGGGCCGAAAGGTGCTAATATCACAGTTCAGCTTGATAACAACAACACAAAGCATCGTCTTGAAAGATGAAGTCAAATTACTTCAAGAAATGTTTTCCTGATGCTGATGACACTGTTCTACTAGCAGAAAATCCTAAAGATCTACAACAATTACTTAATGTAATAAACATGACGACCAAAAAATATGGACTAGATATGAATATAAAATAGACTAAAACTATGATCATAAACTTAGAAAATTCTCAAGACCTACAATTAAATATCAAAGTTGAAGGAATACATGTGGAGACAGTTCAGAGCTACAACTACATGGGACACACTATAACCAGTGATGGAAAATGTAAAACTGAAATAAACAAAAGAATAGGAATGGCAAAAAGTAATTTTAATGTCATGAAAAATATATTAACAACAAAACAAATAATACCAGGGCTAAAACTAAGAATAGCGAAATCTTACATCTTCTCAATATTCCTGTATGGTGCAGAAGCATGGACATTAGACAAGAAAACAGAACAGAAAATTGAGGCCTTTGAAATGTGGATTTATAGAAGTATAGGCAGAACTGGGTGGAAAGAAAAGAAAACAAACGATGAAGTTTTAAAACAACTAAAAATGAAAAGAGAACTACTAAACACAATTGGAACAAGATAAATGAAATTTTTGGGGCATGTTAAAAGACACAACAACCTAATAAAAGTAATATTGGAAGGGAAAATAAAAGGTAAAAGAGGCAGAGGCAGACCAAGACTGACATGGACGAGTAACATCAAAAGATGGACAAGTCAATCTGACAATCTGCACCATCAAAGCAAGAGACAAAGTGGAATGGCGCTCCATGGTAGCCAACCTTCGATGCGGAGACGGCACTCAATGATGACGATGACGATGATGATGATGATGATGATGATGCGCATCTCCACAGTGTTCAGCTTTTCAGCTTATTCTTCAATATGAAACACACCATACACACACAAACACGCACACACACAAACATGGGTAAGAGATTGTGCGTGAATTTAAACCACATTTCGCAATAATGTCGTAACAAAATCGGATAAGCCGGGCCGAGAAGTTTAACCATCGTTGTTCATGTGACAGAACGTAAAAAAAAACGGCTCAGGGCGAAAAAAAAAAAAAAAACATACGAAGAAGATTAAAAAGAATGTGACTTTTAAATAACTCATTCTAATAATTCAATTATTATAATTCCTCTCTCCCTCTCTCTAGTCTTGGCAAGCTAGTAAATATAGAAGAGGGAAAGCAATCACGTACTTAAAAATGCCGTGCTATTGTCGGCACACAATCTCTTTCTCTCACTCTCTCTTTCATGCTGTCCTTCATTCTGTTCTTCTCGCTCCCTTTTGAATTGTCCCTGCGAACCTTTTCTTGTCCAGGTGTTCTCAATCATTTTTTACAATGGGTCCAAATAGTCATTTCATTGCTACGCTCAATCTAACATTTCCCAAATAGTGAATGTTCTACAATTTGTCCAAATAGTCATTTCATTGCTACGCTCAACCTAACATTTCCCAAATAGTGAATGTTCTACAATTTGTCCAAATAGTCATTTCATTGCTACGCTCAACCTAACATTTCCCAAATAGTGAATGTTCTACAATTTGTCCAAATAGTCATTTCATTGCTACGCTGAACCTAACATTTCCCAAATAGTGAATGTTCTACAATTTGTCCAAATAGTCATTTCATTGCTACGCTCAACCTAACATTTCCCAAATAGTGAATGTTCTACAATTTGTCCAAATAGTCATTTCATTGCTACGCTCAACCTAACATTTCCCAAATAGTGAATGAAAGACTAAAAAACACACAAACAACAACATCCATGGATAAAGGTAGCTCTATATAGCCTCATTGCGTAGAGGATATGAGGTATAGTCATCTCAATATTTGTCCGCGTCACTTGGACATGAGAAAGGACAGTGCTCATGATTACGTTTATTTTCTCAGAGTCCAGTAAACAGTTTTGATGGGTAGATCCACTAAAAAGGATGTACAGATAAATGATTTCCTTCTGCCCTTCTTTATTTCTCTTCCTTCTTTCTTACCATTCTTTCCCCTCCTTTCTTTCTTCCTTCCTTCTTTCCTTTCCTTTACTTCCATTTCTTCCTTCCTTCCTCCTTTCCTTTCCTTCCTTTTCTTCCTTCCGTCCTTCCTTCCTCCTTTCCTTTCCTTCCCTTCCTTCCTTCCTTCCTTCCTTCCTTCCTTCCTTCCTTCCTTCCTTCCTTCCTTCCTTCCTTCCTTCCTTCCTTCCTTCCTTCCTTCCTTCCTTCCTTCCTTCTTTCCTTTCCTTCCCTTTATTCCTTCCTTCTTTCCTTTCCTTTCCTTCCCTCCCTTTCCTTCCTTTCCTTCCTTCCTTCCTTCCTTCCCTCCCTTCCCTTCCTTCATTCATTTCCCTCCTTCCTTCCTCCCGTAGTCTAGAGGATCCTTGCGGCATTGCTGACAGTCTTCATCAACATTTTCCATCTTTATCTACAGTAACCCCGGGATACTCTAGCGAAGCCGATGCTTGTACACCCTTTGATGTTACCTTTTCACTTCTCCCTCTTCCTTTCCCTGGAGAATAATCTATGCTAGGCCAGATGATCAATCGTCAAACTATTTTATTTGTCGTCATCTCATCAGAGTGATTGAAAAGATCACCACCATCATGTTCCGTACCGGTTGGCGTAGCGATTGTGTCCTTCCACAATTTTCTATTCACAGTGCATCGTATCAGTTCTGTTGTGGAATGGTTTCCGTGCCAATACACCAAGATATCCAGTATTTTCTGTCTTTGTCGTCTGTGATCTCTCTTTCCTTTTATTTTGCCAGTTATAACCAAGTATCTAACTTTCCTCTTCTCATGATGTGCTCGAAAATATAGATTTTTTCTTACTGATATTTCGTAGGAGCTCTCTTTTTGTGTTGGCCTCTTCGATAATATCCTCGTTGGTCTTTTCAGCTGTCCAAGGATCTTCCAAAATTCTTCTGAGAAATCCCATCCCTGTAGCCTCTAATCGTCTTTTTATTTGTTTGTCTACTGTCCATGATTCACTTCCATTGGTTAGAAATGGCTCTATGTAGCACCGCCTAAATCTCTTTCTCAATTCTATTTTAAAACAAGTGTATGGCCCTTTTCGCCTTGTCAGACGGTCTAGTAGAGGCCATTGTGTATTTTTTTGAGGCTTTGTTTTTGTCGAACAGCTCCTCTCGTGGCTAATTCTGCCAATGTTTGACAAACACACACGACCACAGAATGAACAAGTCAGGCCCACTGATCCACAGGGTTTTCCATTCTTTTTCATGAGTCTTTTCTCTTCTACGTTTTGCCTTACATTTAAAAACAAGATTAAAAGATTATCAGAAACAAATAAACGATCAATTCATCAACACATCTTTATACATTTGTAATCTTTTAAATGCACCAAAGGGACCAAACTCCAGACAAAACCTAGGACGATGTGGGATTCATAACTGGGACGTTCTTGCCAAGAGTCTGACGTCTTAACACTACACCACCCAACGCCCTCCCAACTCTCTACCCCCCTGTCTGTGTGCTTTGACTGCACTCGGAAAATGTCAATCAGCGTTGGAATCTCTGTCGTCAGAAATCAGCGATATATCAGCACAGAACACTGGTATCCGGCAAGGCCTTCCCAAAGTCAAGTTCAGAAACCTGGTTGATTTGTATACAAGGTGAAAGAACCTCTACTTATATAAATTATATATAAGTTATAATATAAGTTTATATATAATAAAATTATACAAAAATCTATCCCAGGCAGTGACAAATAGCCTACTCTTCTCTATTCTAAGTTGTCAAAGAATTTCTGTGTGTTAAAGTTGGACACGGGACTTAAAAAAAATTATCAGTCTCCAATAGGATTCATCATCATCATCATTGAGTGTCGTCCCCGCATCACCGTTGGCTACCATGGAGTACTCTGTCTCTTGCTTTGATAGTGCAGGTTGTCATAGGCTGACTTATCCATCTTTTGATGTTACTCGTCCATGTTAGTCTTGGTCTGCCTCTGCCTCTTTTATCTTATATTTTCCCTTCCAAGATTACTTTTAGTAGGTTGTTGTGTCTTTTAACGTTTTTTTTTTCCATCAAATTCTTCCTATGCTTCTATAAATCCCCTAATCAAAGGCTTCAATTCTCTGTTCTATTTTCTGGTCTAATGTCCATGTTTCTGCACCATATAGGAATCTTGAGAAGATATAACATTTTGTTATTCCTAGTTTTAGCCCTGGTGTTATTTATTTTGATGTTAGTATAATTTTCATGACATTAAAATTACATTTTGCCATTCCTATTCTGTTATTTATTTCAGTTTTCCATTTTCCATCACTGGTTATAGTATGTCCAAGGTAGTTGTATCTTTGAACTGTCTCCAGGTCTATTCCTTTAACTTTGATATTCTCTTATAGGTTTTGATTATTATTATTGTTTATGATCATAGTTTTAGTCTTTTTGGTGTTCATTTCTAATCCTTATTGTTTCATTGTCATGTTTATTTCATTAAGTAGTTATAGATCTTGACGATTTTCTGCTAGTAATGCAGTATCATCAGCATATCTTATTATGGTTAATGATTATCGCTCTATTAATGTTTAGGCCTGGCATCTCTGTGATGCTTTTAAAGATTTGCTCAGTGTTTAGATTGTGCATGCTTGGTGATATGATGCATCCCCGTCTTACTCCCCTTTTTACATCAATGGGTGTTGAGTTCTCCTTGTTATATAATAATATATATATATATATATATATTTATATATATATATATATATATATATATATATATAATAATATTTTATTATTGCTGTTCCAGTAATATTATGTTCACCATATTACCTACATTGAGATAAAAGGTTCGATCGCTTCACCTTCTAGTTGAGAAGTGGGCACACTACCTCAATATTATAGAGAACCCTCTTGCAGGACTGATTCTGTCGTAACCAACGAACAATAGCTGTTTTATATCCTAGTCCACCAATCTGAAGTAATTTATGAAAACAGAGTAATTACTTTTTGGCCAAGAAAGTAGGAATGGAGATGGAAGGCAGATCGGTACCCACAAAAGGCCATGCTGAAGTCGGATACTTCGGACCGAAAGACGCAAGCGCCCCAATTTGCGTAAAACACAATAGAAAGTATTTTACAGTTGTTTATGTTCATCTCAAAGTGGCTTGTTTGTTCCACACTTAGAAGTTCTGCAGCGTTTGTGGATGAAGATGTCCTGAGTCCAGCACATTCCCCTCATTCTTAAAACTTGTGCTTTATGGAAGTGGTTTCAATTTGTGACACTTAACGCAAAAGGTTACATTTCTAGTTAAACTAAATATTTCTGCGTGGACGATAATTTTGTACTTAACACTTGTAATAAAAAAGATAATAAATAGGCAAATTTGAGTTTTGGGGAATGCAGGTTTTTAACAACAAAAGTTTTAAGCATTTTTAATCCAATCGCCTTCGTCTCACAGAACCAGAGCTGGAAGTTGTCAGCGACCCACAGCTGATGTCTTGCGCCAGAATAGGTGAACTAGAACCGTCCAGACCCTGCTCCACGTCTCCGTGGCCCCTCTAGTAATAGACTAACCTGTCTAGCCTGGCCAAGTGAGTAGGGATCGAAGAGGGAAGACAACCCGGTACTCAAAAATTACATGCTGAAGTCGGATGTGTTGGGCCGAAAGGCGCATATATCACAGTTATACCGCAAACCACAACACAACGCAGACACGCCCACTTAACGTCCTTTTAAGGGCGGATGATGAAGAGGTGTACTCCTTTAGTCATCGGGCAAACCCAAGCAGGCAATCCAATTTCCTCTATTCAGTTTAAATATATATATTTAAAAAAAGAAGCATTGCTAATTTATCTTCTAACACAAATAACCAAACCAACTAAGGTATCAGTGTCAAAGAACTATAATATACGTCCGTTGATCGTTGAGTCTTTTAAGACTGGCCTACCCTAGAAGAGGGTGTCCGGTTAGCGCAATCGATAGGCGGTTGGCTTACCACGGCAACAGCCGGGGTTCGTAATCCTGGCGAGGACACCTGGGTTTTACTAATTCCCTAAAAATTAGTAGGAGCCGCGATAGCTCAGTGGTTAGTGAACTGGACTACTACGGACAAGGGGTAGGGTTCGATCCCAACCGACGGCTCCGGGTTCACCCAGCCTTAAATGGGTACCGGATTTTTTCTGGGAAAGTAAAAGCAGCACGGGCGTAATACCGACCACATTACCCCAAAAATCATGTGCTGAAGGTCTGTAAAATATAGGGTCACTAACACCATATTTCCCTATACGCCACTTGGCGTGACGGGGGGTACTTTACTTTTTACTACCCTAGAAGAACCATCATTGGGACAAAGACCTATAGTTTTAAAACCCCCGTGCCATCGCGATGCATTAGTCCACAGGAATCCATGACACGAGCATCTCTCTTCTCCATCTTACACCTCCCATCTCCAGTTACCCTGACAGACTGGTTATCAACATTCTTATCTACACGACTTCTCACCTCATTTTCCTAGCAGATAAACACCCCAAATATTGTACTTGCAGCGAACAAAGGACGTTAAGTTATCAACGGGGAATTCATTACAAATGTATTTACAAAAGAATGAGATGTGAAATCTTGTTTGTGCTGGTTGATCCATGCCACGTAGGCTTTCTCTCCATTTGGACCCTATCTCTAACATTGTAATTATGAGGAGGCTGTAGATTTCACGCCCACCCAGGTTCATTCCCAAACATTAGAGAATGCGTTTAGTAAACATTTAATTTTCGAGAGACAAAAAAAAAATAGACGGAAAGAGTATGACGTAGCGAAAACGTAGTGCCCATATTTATCGACTATTGAAATTTTGTGGACAAAATTGCCAGTACTCCGCAAGAGCTGTCTTTATTTGCTATTTAAAAAAAAATAACAGGAAGCCGATTGAGGCTGTGAGTCTAAAGTTTGTCTTCAGTAGATTAGTTTAAATGCTGCTTTATCGTAAGTTACAGCTTATATTGAGCGCAGTAAGTATTTATACAATAAGGAAGTGTCCGACAGGACTAGGCACTTGGTCTTAGTTTGAGTTCAGGATCAATCGATTGGTGAATGAATTATATTAGTTTTCGCTTGGTTCAAAACCCAGTCAGGGGTGGGAAGTATAATACATCTTTCTTTCTTTCTTTCTTTCTTTCTTTCTTTCTTTCTTTCTTTCTTTCTTTCTTTCTTTCTTTCTTTCTTTCTTTCTTACTTTCTTCATTTCTTCATTTCTTTATTTCTTTCTTTATCTCTTTCTTTCTTTCTTCTCTTTCTTTCTTTCTTTCTCTCTTTCTTTCTTTCTCTCTTTCTTTCTTTCTTTCTTTCTTTCTTTCCTTCTGTGTTCACACGATCACTACTAAATTAATGGATTGTCTTCTCCGTTTAAAAAGACGTTAAGTGGGCGTTGTAGCGCTGTCTTGAGGCTTGCAGTAGAAGTGTGATACTGGCGCACATCGGCCTAAAATATTGGACAATTCCGATTGGCCTACCCTCTTCGTTCTCTGCTCGCTTGGCCAGACTATATTGGTTAGTCTATTTCTGGGGGCACAGCGAGGCGGTGTAGGGACTCGATTGTTCAGGTTCACGGATCCTGTCGCAGAGCCATCAGCTATGAGTCGCTGGCAGCTACCAGCTCTGGTGCTGTCAAGCGCCTTTTCTCCAAATAATACAATAAATGCATAGCCACCTGCTTGCTCTAGCACATACATACTCATAGCTATTGAACGTAAACTACAAGTTGACAATTGTTCTCAGTTTATTCTCAACATTCAGGTTCCGAACAAGTTGGAATTCCTTTAATCTTGCAGAATTAAGTGTGGTTTATTTTCTAAAAAGGGGAATTATTATGACAGCTCAATAATTAAATCTGTTTAAATTTTACAGAATTAAATTCATTTTTTAATTTTTTTTTACATAATTAAGTTTAAATTAAAGTAACATAGCTAAGTATATTTTAATCTCAATGAAATCTGGTGTCAATTTCAAAAGACATAAGGTGCGGTATTGTATCAAAGATTTCTTATTTCTTTTCTTTCATCTTTTGTCCTACTGATCATTGCGTAATGTCTTGCAGAGAGGGGGCATGTGTAGGTTTTTGAACAAGGCATTTTTATAGCTTAAGCTGTCATTTTCTATTTATTTAGTCACTCTGACCCTGTACAGCCACTTGGTCGCCTTTTCGACTTGAAATCTGACATGCGCATGCGCCAGAATACCAGGAAACGGGTCAGCAGACCATTTGGCAAAGCAAGGCGCGGTAGGCAAACAACCGGATGCACCAGTTACATACCATTAGAAGAAAGAGATAATATTAAACCACCCAGAAAACTAGAAACTCCAAATCAAGATGCTTACCATAATATGAATAGATGTGAACAAGTCATAATTATATACATCAGTAGAGGACACGGTCGACTCCATGGTTATATGTATAAAAAGAATATAAAAGATTTGCGTCACCAATTGTTCATGTGAACTGCTGAACACATACTATAGAATCGTACTCAATATGCACTGAGGAAAAAACCTATTGGCTCATAGATGCAACACTATTGACAAAACTATGTGGTAGATGGATGTGGTTTTTTTTTTCTAGGGGATTTTAACGCAAAAGTAGGAAAGGAAAGAGTTGAGGAATTAGTTGGTCAATATGGCTTAGGCAAGAGGAATGAAAGAGGTGAGAAACTTATTGACTGGGCAAGAACACACAACATGATGAAAGGCAACACCTGGTTTAAGCAACATCCAAGACGTCTGTGGACATGGAAAAGCCCAGGGGACAACGCACGTAATCAAATTGATTATATAATGATAAGCAATAGATTTAGAAACAGTCTGGTGTGTGTGAAAACTAGACCAGGGGCAGATTGCAATAGTGATCATGTACCAGTTGTGGGAAAGCTTAGAGTAAAATTAAAAAGAACAAAACGAGCCTCAGTTAACATCAAGTTAAATTTAGATTTACTAAAATCAGACAAGAAGCTGCAAGACAAATATAAAATCACAATTCAGAACCGGTACAATGCAATAGAGAAGATACAAAGCATTGATGAACAGTGGGAAATGCTAAAAGAGTCAATGCAACAAACATCAAAAGAGTTCATACCACCAGTGAGGACAAATTCAAGGAAGAAATGGATGACAGATGATATTTTGCAGCTAATGGATACAAGAAGAAGAAATAAAGAAAATAAAGATGAGTATAAGAGGTTAAATAAAGAAATTGTAGTAAAATGTAATGAAGCAAAAGAAGCATGGCTAAAAGAGAGATGCAAAGAAATCGAATTGCAACAAAAAGGAGATGCTAAAGCTATATACAAACAAATTGAGGAATTAACAGGAAGAAAAAAAAACGCAATCAAAAACTGGATGTTTAAGTTCAAAGAAAGGAGAACTGTTGATTGATCAAGAAAACATAAGGGAACGATGGACAGAATACATTAATGATCTTTATAATGATGAACGAACAGAAGTAAATATAAAGGATAATGGAGAAGGACCAGAAATACTCAGAGAAGAAGTGGAAGACGCCTTGCGCAATATGAAAGCAGGCAAAGCACCTGGACCAGATAATATAACTAAAGAAGAGATTGAAGCCATGGGTGATTTTGGAATAGAAATAATAACAAAAATATTGAATGATATCTACAACAGCGGATATATACCAGACGACATGCTCAAATCAATATTCATAGCCCTACCAAAGAAATCGGGTGCGATTGAATACGATGATCATCGCACAATATGCCTTATGAGTCATATGACTAAGATATTACTGAGAATCATCATGCGAAGAGTGCGAAACAAAATCAGTCCAGAAATTAGCGATGAACAGTGTGGTTTTGTTAGAGATAAAGGAACAAGCAATGCCATTTATATCATAAGATCTTTAGTAGTAAGAGCCATAGAGGTGAAAACAGATCTCTACCTATGTTTCATAGATTACACCAAGGCATTTGACAAAGTAAAGCACCAAGAAATAATGAACATTTTAGAAAGCATAAACGTAGACAGCAAAGATCTAAGAATAATAAAGATCATGTACTGGCAACAAACAGCGGCCATAAGAACTGGAAACCAATTGGGAATGTTTCAACAAATAAAACAGGGTGTTATACAAGGTTGTGTGCTGTCACCAGATTTGTTTAATATTTATAGTGAGATTATTTTAAGACCCATAAGGGGCATGCCTGGAATAACAATTGGAGGTCATAATATAAATAATCTAAGGTATGCTGATGATACAGTATTAATCGCTAAGAGTGAAAATGAGTTACAAGAAATGTTGGACATTATAGTGAAAGAAAGCAAAAATAAAGGACTCAGCCTTAATAGCAAAAAGACAGACGTAATGGTAACAACGAAGAAAAAGACACCACCTCAGTGCAAAATAAAGACAAGTGGAACAATATTAAAACAGGTAAATGAATTTAAATATTTGGGAACTTTGTTAATCTCAGACGGAAGATGTACAAAAGAGGTGAGATGTAGAATCTTCTTCTTCTTCTTTCCTTCCTCATCTGCCTTTCAGCGTCGAGGGGAGATATAATTTGCGGTCTTTTGCTCTTCTGTTCGCCTCTGCTGCTGTTATGTTTCCTAGTGCTTCTAATATTCCATCGATCCATCTTTTTCGTGGTCGACCCTTGGGTCTGTTGTTCTCACAACGTTTGTTGAAGGCTCGTTGTGTTGTGTTTTGTTCTTTCTGCCTTGTCACGTGGCCGAACCATTTTATCTGTTGTTTCCTTATATATTCTATGGCTGGGGCTATTCCTAGCTTTTTTCTCAGTTCTACATTTCTGATCTTATCTCTCAGACTGTTTCCTGTCATTCGTCTAACACATTTCATCTCTGTAGAGGTTATTTTTCTTATTGTTCTTGCATCTAGAGTCCAGGTCTGGCATTGGTAGCACAACGTTGGAATGAAGATTGTATTGTATAGTGCTCGTTTTGCCTCCAGAGTTATTTCCTTGTTGGACAATAGTGGTGATAACTGTCCGATGATTTGACAAGCTTTGTTGCATCTTGATTCTATCTCTGCTGTTTGGGAATTGTCGTTTGTCATTAGACTTCCTAGGTATTTGAATTCCTCTACTTGTTTTAGTTGTCTGCCTTCTATAGTTATGTTGATGTTCTGTTTATTTTTGGCGACATTCATGACTTCTGTTTTGTTGATGTTGATTTTCATGTTGTATTTTGTTCCTAAGATGTTGAGTTTGTTTAAGTGTTCTTGTAGGTCTTCTATTGTTTCATGTATTAGTGCCTGGTCGTCTGCAAATAGAAGCTCGTTGATCTCCTCTGTCTCTGATGGGTTGGCTAGCTTGCATATATGGTCCATGTATGTAATAAACAGTAGGGGGGATAGTACGCACCCCTGTCTTACACCTGATCTAACTTCGAAGTGGTCTGTGTAGCCTGTTGCTGTTCTGACCCTGCAGCTGCTGTTGGCGTAGAGACTTTTAATAATGTTGGTTAGATGTTGGCTTACTCCGTATGTTGTTAGTATCTCCCACAGTTGTTCTCTGTTTACTCTGTCGAATGCTTTTTCCTGGTCAATGAAGGCTATGTATAAGTTTTGGTTGTGTTCTGTCGTTTTTTCTGCAAGCTGTTTTAGTGTGAATAGTGCGTCGGTACATCCTCTGTTTTTTCGGAACCCCATTTGAGAATCGCTTAACTGTAGTTCTATTATTGGTCTCAGTCTTTTTTCCAAGATTTTGGCGTATAGCTTTCCTACATGGCTGAGAAGAGATATACCTCTATATTGATTGCAGTCTCTTTTGCTACCTTTCTTTTTCCATATTGGTATGATGATTGCCTGTTGCCAGTCTTCTGGGGCTTGTTGTTGGTGCCATGCTGCATTAAATATTCTGTGCAGCCATTGCATTCCTGTTTCTCCCGCTGCTGCTATTATTTCTATTGGAATGTTATCTATCCCTGGTGCTTTGTTTCTTGGTGCATATTTGATTACTTCTTCTATTTCCTCTTTCATGATGTTGGGTTCAGTATTTGTGAGTTCTAGTGTGGTTTTTGTTGTCTTGTTGGTAGTTGGTATGTTTAACAGGTCTTCAAAATATTCTTTCCATCTCTGTTGCATACATTGGTTGTTTGATATTGGTTGTCCGTCTTTGTCATTTATCAGCTCAGTAGGATCATGGTTTTCTTTTCTCGCTCTTGTGGCTTTTACTGCTTTGTAGAAATCTCTTGTGGCTGTCTTGAAGTCCCTGCTCATGTTTTGTCCGAATTCTGTCCAATTCCTTTGCTTAGCTTCTTTGATCAGCATTTTAACTCTTTTTCGAACTAAGGCATATCTTTCATATTTTTCTTGGTTCTTGTTCTCCCTCCAATTTTTAAACAGTTTCTTCTTTTCTTTAATTGCTTCTCTGATTGTTTCGTTCCACCACGGGGTGCTCTTTTTCCCTTCTCTTGTTCTTAGCTTCGTTCCACAAACTGTTTTAGAGATGTTAGTTACTGTTTCCTTAAATTGTTTCCACTCTTCTTCTACTGTGCATACTTCGTTAGGGAGTTTCTTGAATTCCTCTCTGAGTTTTTCTTCTAGGGTTTTCCTTGTTTCTTGATCGTTTAATTGTTTTATTTTTATTGTCTGTTCTTTTCGCTTCTTTTGTTTGTTTTCGTGTTTTCTCTTTATTTTTGGCTGTCTTAGTGTGATCATAACCATCTTGTGATCCGTGTCGTCTGTAATATTTGGGATTGCTCTACTGTCGGTTACTCTTTTCTTGTTCTCTTTTCTTGTTAGTATAAAATCTATCTGGCTTCTGCATGTTGTGTCATTCCATTTGTACCAGGTGTATACTTGCGACTCTCTATGTTTGAAGAATGTGTTGGTGATAAATAAATCATTTTGATTGCATAGTTCCAGCAGTCTGCTCCCATTTTCGTTTATTTCAGCTGTTTTATCGCCAAAGGGTCCTAAGATGTCACTGTTCTCACTGTTAAACTGTTTCTCAGGCAAAAGCAGCTTTCCAAAAAATGAGGAAAATACTATGCAATCCATTTTTGACAATAGAAACAAGAAAAAGAGTTCTTAAATGTTATGTAGAGCAAGTCTTAACATATGGATGTGAATCATGGACAATAGGACAACAGACAAGAAAATCACTGGAGTCTGTAGAAATGTGGTTTTACTGAAGAATGTTGAGAATACCATGGACAGCTAAGAAGAGTAATGAAGAGGTTCTGAGAAAGGTCAAAGCAAAAAGAGAGCTAATTTCCATTGTTAGGAAGAGACAATCTTAATTTTTTGGCCATGTAATGAGAAGAGAACAATTGGAATATATTGTAACAACTGGGAAAATTGAGGGACGAAGAGATAGAGGGAAGCAAAGAAAAAAAATAACAGACAGCTTAAGAGAATGGCTTGGCAGAAGGTCAACAACATAAATGATAAATAGCTGCCGAGATCGAATGTTGTGGAGAGACATGATCACCTACGCCACTAGGCCCGGTACTTGATGATGATGATGATGATGTGGTAGACCTGCAAGAACTACAATGAACAGTAACATTCACACAAAAAGAACAAGGACAAGAAGGCGAAGAAGTGTAAGAAAAGGAAGAAGAAGTAAGTTTCATTTAATCTCAAATAATCACGTGTGGAATAACCTCAAAGAACTAAACCAGGTTTAAGTTTACAGAATCAACTGTAGAATAACTTCAAAGAAATAAATGTAATTTAGTCTCATAGAACCATGTATGATTAACCTCTAAAACTATGTCTAGTTTAATCCCACGGAACCAAGTGTGAATTAGCTTAAAAGAACTCAATCTGGTCAAATCCCACAGAACCAAGTGTAGATTAGCCACAAAGAACTGAATCTGGTTTAGTCCTACAGAACTAAGCGTGAATTAACCACAAAGAACTCAATTTGGTTTAATCCCACAGAACCAAGTGTGAATTAACCACAAAGAACTGAATCTGGTTAAATCCCACAGAACCAAGTGAGAAATAACCACAAAGAACTCAAACTGGATTAATCCCACAGAACCAAGTGCGAATTAACCACAAAAAACTCAATCTGGTTTAATCCCACAGAACCAAGTGTGAATTAACCACAAAAAAACTCAAATCGGTTTAATCCCACAGAACCAAGTGTGAATTAACCACACAAAAAAACTCAATCTGGTTTAATCCCACAGAAGAGGGAATAATAGAACAAAGGAGTATGTGTTAGCACTCGGAAAAATTGACAGACAAACAACAATAGAAAAAAACGAAGAACAATATATGGTCCGAAACGGGATCGAACCCGTACTCAGTGGCACCGCGCCTTGCCACGAGAAGCCGAACGCTTGGCACACTGCCACGCAGCCAACTAAAAAAATTGGCTATTGTAGCAGTGTCTTACACGAAGGCGTACTCAATGACTATAGCATAGGGTAACGATCACAGACCGGAAATAAATTGTATATTTGTACTTTCCTATTAATGCAAGTATCTCCCAGTAGGATTTTATTATTATTTGTACCCATTAATCCCACAGAACCAAGTGTGAATTAACCACAAAAAACTCAATCTGGTTTAATCCCACAGAACCAAGTGTGAATTAACCACAAAAAACTCAATCTGGTTTAATCCCACAGAACCAAGTTCAGATTAGTCTTTAACAAATGTCTATTTAACCTACTCAACTCCCTGCCTGCCTTATACATTGGTTCCTTCCTTGGAGCCAAACGCGATGAGCTGTTATGTTCACGATATGTCTGCTCATCCCCTTTATGAATCGGTTTAATCATCATCATCATCGAGTGCCGTCTCCGCAACGAAGGTTGCCTACCATGGAGCGCCATTCTGCTCTGTCTCTTGCTTTGATGGTGCAGGTTGTCCATCTTTTGATGTTACTCGTTGGAAGTCTTGTGTAGACGCCATGTTAGTCTTGGTCTGCCTCTGCCTCTGCCTCTTTTACCTTCTATTTTCCCCTCCAGGATTACCTTTAATAGGCTGCTGTGTCTTTTAACATGGCCCAAAAATCGCATTTGTCTTGTTTGAATTGTGTTTAGTAGTTCTCTTTTCATTTTTAGTTGTTTTAAGACTTCGTCGTTTGTTTTCTTTTCCTTCCATCCAATTCTACCTATTCTTCTATATATTCACATTTCAAAAGCTTCAATTCTCTGTTATGTTTTCTTGTCTAATATCCATATTTCTGCACCATATAGGAATATTGAGAAGATATAACATTTTGCTTTTCTTAGTTTTAGCCCTGGTGTTATTTGTTTTGATGTTAGTATGTTCTTTATGGAAACAAAATTACTTGTTGCCATTCCTATTCTTTTGTTTATTTCAGCTGTACATTTTCCATTACTGGTTATAGTATGTCCAAGGTAGTTGTAGTTCTGAACTGTCTCCAGGTCTATTCCTTCAGTTTTGAAATCCACTTGTGAGTTTTGAGTATTTCCTTTGATCATAGTTTTAGTCTTTTTGATATTCATATCTAGTCCATATTTTTTGTTTATCATGTCTTTACTTCATTAAGTAATTGTAGATCTTTAGGATTTTCTGCTAGTAGTACAGTATCATCAGCATATCTTAGATTATTGATTATCTTTCCATTAATTTATAGGCCTGGAAAAATAATCAATAACCTAAGATATGCTGATGATTCTGTACTACTAGCAGAAAATCGGTTTAATAATTTGTTCACTTTGATGCAACCAGTCCACCATTTCAGTTAGCAACTTTTACTCCCGCCTTTCAATTTCTGTACGATAATTGATAATTATTGCCAAGCAGATAGATCTTGTGGTATGCATGTTCAAACATCGACTGGGAGGAAACAAATAAAATGTCAAAGATGGAAATGAAAGGACAGTGCACTACTTTCAAAAGGCATCAGAAGGGCTGGGATAGAATTAATTAAAATCGTTGAGTCAGGTACACATTTATCTCAGCGAGGTCAGCTGGAGAACGCTAAGCTACGATCAAACCATGACCATCTTTAGTAGTAGAGCCAGTGGGTAAAGGGTGAAATCCCAGAAAATCCCCCACAATCGTAACATCTTCAGCTAAGCGAGTTATAGAGAGGTGACGTCATTCCTCCACAACAGCCCCTGCTCGCAAAACAGAAAACGTCACAAAGTTGGGGAAATCCCTCTGTCCTCTGGTCTTACTTCTGTAAGGGGCTAATGATCAAACACATGTCCACTTTCAACTCATTAGCCATACAACAGAAAATGGTGCGGATGAAATCTGAGATAACTACACCTGACAGTCCTGGTACTATGATTTGATATACTTGCGTATCACTATCACCACCTTGTATTATTAATTGCACTTTAGTGCTGTCTCTATATACAATTTATTGAACTTCCTCTAACTTAACTATTTAATGCGGGCTGGATGGTATAGAGCAGCGATTCTTAAACTTTCCATAACCGCGGGCCCACATTAAATACGTTTTGTAGCCGCGGACACCAGATTTATTTGCTTTCATTCATTCATTCTTTTTGTTACAAAATATAATCCTTTTTGTTCAAGACATTGCGGATCTCCGGTAGCGGCACCACGGATTCCTGGGGCTTCAACAGACCACAGTTTGGGAATCGCCTGTCTAGAGCTAAGACACAAAGTCTCTGAACAAGGTCATGGTTTAGGGTCGCGCCACAGACAAAGTGGTCGTTTCTCCTGGGAACCGTCGTTTGTGTGTGCTTGTGTGTGTGTGTGCTTGTGTGTGTATGTGTATGTGTAGTGTGTGTGTGTGTGCTTGTGTGAGTGTGTATGTGTGGTGTGTGTGTGTGTGTGTGGCTTTACCCTCCCCTGATTCCTAAGTAATGAAATCCGATGTCCAGCCCTCTCGGATAACGGCAAGCCGATCCTGTGTGCGCTGCGCATGTTAAAGAATCTTTGGCAGTTTAAAGCCGAAAAGAGTAACCCAAAAATGAGGGCTGCCCGGGGGAAAAATATATTGAATTTGAAACTTTCCCCGTTTGTCGAAAACGGGTGACTGGCCCGAATGGGCGCAAATATCGCGTCTTGTAAACATGCGACACAACGCATCGGTGCCCACAAGACGCCAAACGCTAGAAGAAGAATAAATGTTTCATGACAAAAGACATAGACACGCTGAAACTCACTTCACAATAAAGACTGAATTTTGTTTCATGATTACACTCTCTTGTAATGTGTACAAAATAATTAAGCAAGTAACAACAATACAGCAGCGGTTAGTGAAACAGTCTAATAAGGACGAGTGGGTGAATTTAATTCTTTGACAAACCAGCTTCATATTTCATCAAGCCTGAAATTGGTATCAGGTAATTTTAATGGGAAAGAAACCGGAACTGGCCCAGTCCTGTTCAAAATGCTAAAAAAAATGTCCTGATGGTAATAAAATATGACACTAGCATCATGTTCCCTATCTGCAACGTTAAATGCGTGATGATGTTTTCACTTCTGCTTTACTACAACATCATCATCATCAAGTACCGGGCCTGCTGGCGTAGGTGATAATGTCTCTCCACAACTTTCTATCTCGGCAGCTATTTATCATTTCTGTTGTTGACCTTCTGCCAAGCCATTCTCTTAAGCTGTATGCTATTTTTTCTCTTTGCTTTCCTCTATCTCTTCGTCCCTCAATTTTCCCAGTTGTTACAATATATTCCAGTTGTTCTCTTCTCATTACATGGCCAAAAAATGATGATTGTTTCTTCCTAATATTAGAAATTAGCTCTCTTTTTTCTTTGACCTCTCTCAGAACATCTTCATTACTCTTGTTCGCTGTCCATGGTACTCTCAACATTCTTCTGTAAAGCCACATTTCTACAGACTCCAGTGATTTCCTTGTCTGTTGTCCTATTGTCCATGAATCGCATACATACGTTAAGACTGGCTCTATATAACATTTAAGAACTCTTTTTCTTGTTTCTATAGTGTACAGCCACCTAATAAAAATTCATAACCCCATTAGTATGACGTATTACGCTTTGCCAGCTGGAGAGGAGGTTGTGTATAGAGTGACGTCGGTTGTCTATAGCTCGCTCATATAGCTGAAGACGTCACGATTGTCCGGTTTTCTCGAATTGTCCTCTCTGTCCGCTAGCCTTACTACTATAGGTGGCCGTGCTTCATATTATTCAAGATTCAAACTAAACAACTGGAATAAACATAAAGATAAACATTTTACTGTAAAGCTGGTACAACTGTCAAACATTTCTGTATATTACAATGCCAGTTATTTCTTGTTTGAAAAAAAAACAGCTTTTAGCAAATCGTCTAGTTTATAAACAATTTTTTCTTTGTGATTATAGAGGACACAGCGTCCCAGCAAGTGACACGTGTCGTGCTGCTCACGTGAAACTCGACACGGAGTCTTTTATTTAGCAATGTAAGACCCCCAGAGAGAGTATTTATGAAAGGAAATAACACACCCGCTATCTCTCTCCTTAACGGAGTTACAGTCTGTAAACAAAAATCATTGACTCCAACTCAGACTCTGCAATAATTCTATTGCTATACTCCGATTTGTCGGTTTTGCTATATAGTTCGATATCAATATTTGTTTATTGTTGGTTGCTTGCGTTCGCCTGTTGACTAAAGGAATACATCTCTTCGACATCCGCCCTTAAAAGGACGTTAAGTGGACGTGTCTGCGTTGTGTCGTGTTTTGCAGTATAACTGTTATATTTGTGCCTTTCGGCCCAACACATCCGACTTCAGGACGACATTTTTGAGATTCGGGTTGTCTTCCCTCTTCGATCCCTACTCGCTTTGCCAGACTAGACAGGTTAGTCTGTTACTAGAGGCACCACGGAGATGTGGAGCAGGGTCTGGATGATTGTGGTTCACCGATCCTGGCGGAAGCCATCAGCTATGAGTCGCTGACAACTTCCAGCTCTGGTGCTGTGAGGCGCGCCTTCGCCTCCTTGTTTATTCTAATTTTCCTGTTTTTTGTCTCTACCTTCCAAAACGACTCTTTCTAAAACTGCCGTGCCCATTCACGAGTTGGTGGCCAAACGGATAACTTGTTGATCTCCAAACCAGGAGAACGCGGGTTCGAATCCAAGTAGAGTCGAGGTTTTTTTTTTTTTCAATCGGGGATGAAATAAAACAAAAACTCGTACCCAAATTCCTCGCGCTTATTGCACAGGACATGCGACCTTTATTCTCCCGTTCTATAAGCTCTTTCCCTTCCCTCCCTGGGCAGACCCCAGAACTGGATAATGTCATGAATTATAAAAAAAAAAAAGGTGATATGGTAACAGCTTGACGTAGGTGAGAAACAAAACAAAGGTGGAACAACATGTGTTTGTTTGTTGTTCCAGCTGAAGGCCTTTTTGGCCGAAACGTCGTTCTAATTTTTTTTCTCACCTACGTAAAGCTGTTACCATACCATTTTTTAATCTTTTTTTTAAATCGTTATTACCATCAGCTTTACAGATGCCTTGCATTTCTATACATCTTGTTGCATCGTTATGCCTTTACCCATAATGTTAAGATAGTTTATTATGTTTTTTTTAGTCTATTTTCTACTATCCAAGTCTAACTACACATCTTCTATTTATTCTATTTTCCTGGCAACACTATTAAAGAGTAGTCTTGATCAAACTATCATCCACAGTGTGCCGTTACTGGGGGTCCGCGAGGCGTGAAGAATAGTATATATTGTAGGTTGCTTCAGTTCGCCCCATGACTAAAGGAGTACATCTCTTTGCCATCCGCCCTTAAAAAGACGTTAAGTGGGCGTGTCTACGTTGTGCTGTGGTTTGCGGTATAACTGTGATCTTTGCGCATATCGGTAAAACTCATCCGACTTCAGCACGATTTTGTAGCTAAATGGAAAGAGTGAATGAATTAAATTAAATCCGGTGGGTCGGCGACTACAAAAAAGTATTTAATAGGGGTCCGCGTTAAGAACCGCTGGTTTAGAGTCTAGTGCCAAGGCGCTGACTTTATCCATTAACCAAACTAGATTTCAAAAGCGGTTCCGGGGGACTGGTTGGTCTCGAGGCAAGACGCCTGTCTCGAGACAGAGAGGTTGTGGGTTCAAATCCCGGATGCACCGGTTGGGATTTTTATTTAAGATTTCTCTCTGTGGCAACCACCAGCAGCAAGGCCCGGCTTGAAACGTCAATTACTCATTGACGGAAAAAAATATGAGTACCTCCGAAGTCGGAGTTATCTGCCTGTGCGACGAGGGACCCCTGTGCACACGGCTGCCAGGGAAAAACGGATTAACACGCAAAATTCAGTTTCTAGTCTCTAGGGACTTCGTCAGAGGTAAAAGCTGGCAAACGAAAAAAAAAATTAAAAAAACCGGTTCTTTTATCCGTCCGGGTAATCAAAAATTATGTACATGACACGATTAGTTGGATTTAAGAAATAACGGCCAGGAGAAGCACTGGCCCTCTCGCCCACAAATGTTGTTGCTTAGTGCAGTGAGATATATATCATTTCGCTCCTCTACCACAAATGTTTCACTTTGCTTTTTATATAATCAATTCTTACCGCGACTTTTGTATTTATCAATCTTCTTTAACCAATGACTCTTCAAGCCCACCCAACTAAAGGTTTCAACTCTTATATATCTTGTAGCAACCTTTCATGCCCACCCAACTAAAGATTTCAACTCTTGTATATCTTGTACCAACCTCTCAGGCCCACCCAACTAAAGATTTCAACTCTTGTATATCTTGTAGCAACCTTTCATGCCCACCCAACTAAAGGTTTCAACTCTTGTATATCTTGTAGCAACCTTTCATGCCCACCCAACTAAAGGTTTCAACTCTTGTATATCTTGTAGCAACCTTTCATGCCCACCCAACTAAAGGTTTCAACTCTTGTATATCTTGTACCAATATCTCAAGCCCACCCAACTAAAGATTTCAACTCTTGTATATCTTGTACCAATATCTCAAGCCCACCCAACTAAAGATTTCAACTCTTGTATATCTTGTACCAATATCTCAAGCCCACCCAAATAAAGATTTCAACTCTTGTATATCTTGTACCAATATCTCAAGTCACCCAAATAAAGATTTCAACTCTTGTATATCTTGTACCAATATCTCAAGCCCACCCAAATAAAGATTTCAACTCTTGTATATCTTGTACCAATATCTCAAGCCCACCCAACTAAAGGTTTCAACTCTTGTATATCTTGTACCAATATCTCAAGCCCACCCAACTAAAGATTTCAACTCTTGTATATCTTGTACCAATATCTCAAGCCCACCCAACTAAAGATTTCAACTCTTGTATATCTTGTACCAATAACTCAAGCCCACCCAACTAAAGATTTAAACTCTTGTCTGTCTTGTACCAACCTTTCATGCTCACCCAACTAAAGATTTCAACTCTTGTCTGTCTTGTACCAACATCTCAAGCCCACCCAACTAAAAGTTTCAACTCTTGTATATCTTGTACCAACATCTCAAGCCCACCCAACTAAAAGTTTCAACTCGTGTATATCTTGTACCAACATCTCAAGCCCACCAAACTATAGATTTCAACTTTTGTCTGTCTTGTACCAACATCTCAAGCCCACCAAACTAGAGATTTCAACTCTTGTATATCTTGTACCAACTTCTCAAGATATCTCTAATTATATTTTCCACTTAATCAACTCTTACTATGACTTCTCTAATTATATTTTCCACTAAACAATTCTTACTACGGCTTCTCTAATTATATTTTCCACTAATCAACTCTTACTACGACTTCTCTAATTATATTTTCTACTAATCAACTCTTACTACGACTTCTCTAATTATACTTTCTACTAATCAACTCTTACCACGACTCTCTAATTATATTTTCCACTAATCAACTCTTACTATGACTTCTCTAATTATACTTTCTACTAATCAACTCTTACAACGACTTCTCTAATTATATTTTCCACTAATCCACTTTTACTACAGTTTCTCTAATTATATTTTTCAACAAATCAACCTTGTAACATACAACATTTTCATTTGTTCTATTTGCCACCTGACTCTACCGTTTATTCTTTACATCTACCACCAATATATATAAAGACTCTCGATTCCCCTTCTATTCAATTTCGATCAAGGTTCTGCAATTTTCCACCGTTGAGATTCGACATTTATCCTTATACCCACAGAAATTTACTCCCGACTACACAATCTCATCCTCTCCAGTTTTTTAGAGTCGGATTCCAAAAGCACGACTCCGATTTCTTCCCAAAAAATTATTCCTTTTCCGACTCCACAGGTTTGCGTCTTACTCGAATCAGCTTCAAGACAAATCTGATAACAATCTTTACAGAATGCGCCACACGAGCCTGGTCTCCACAGAGCCAGTAAATAGTTTCGCAAAATGCCAAAATGCAAGATGATAATTAGATAGGAAACTGTGGAAGACGCCAAAAGGAAGATTATGCGTCCAGGAGGGAATTTGGTTAATATTTTCAGCGTCGTGTTTACCACGTTTGCAGTGATATCCACGCTACCATCTTAGCAGACCTAAGCTGTGATTAGCGGAGATTTGAGCGACAGCACAGGTGTGGCAAATTGGAGAATGTTTGAAGAGCGCCCAGCACACGTAGACAATTAGAGACAGTGAAATAGTCAGGGCGTAGACAGCAAGTTATCAAGTTCACCCTTAATCCCCCTACAAGATAAATAAATGCAACAAATGCAGAAGTGTTGCGTCGAAGGTCCAAAAATAACAGCACCGCGAATTAACGCCAAATTAGCACCCATTTAAGGGCGGATGATAAAAAGGAGTAGCCGTTAGACGAACACACAAGATGACAAAAACGACGCAAATAATTCAGAGTAAGTACAAAATATTTAAAGACAAAATACAGAATAGTTAAACAACAATTATTAATTAATGAAATCAGACTCATTATGTACTATCTCCCCTATTATATATGACCTAAATGGACTACATATGTAAGTTAGCCAACTCATCGGAGACTGAAGAGATTAACGAGCTTCTATTGGCAGCGATCAGGCACTAAAACGTAGAAAAATGGAAGATCTACAGGAACACGTAAATATGCTTAACAGCACAGGAGCTTAATACAAATCAACAAATCAGTAGTCGTGAATATTGTCAAAGAGAAACAGAACATCAACATAACGATAGGCGGCAGACAACTAAAACAAGTAGAATAATTTAAATAACTTTAAAGACTAGGGACAAACAACATGCCTATGAAATAGACTCAAAATGCAACAACGCTTGTCAAATCATCTTGTTCTTATACCCACAGAAATCCTTATGTACCAACCTTTCTACTTCTTGTTCTTCTTCTTCTTCTACTTCTTGTTCTTGTTCTTCTTCTTCTTCTACTTCTTGCTCTTCTACTTCTTGTTCTTCTTCTTCTACTTCTTGTTCTTCTTCTACTTCTTGCTCTTCTTCTTCTACTTCTTGTTCTTCTACTTCCTGTTCTTCTTCTTCTACTTCTTGTTCTTCTTCTTCTACTTCTTGTTCTTCTTCTACTTCTTGTTCTTCTTCTTCTACTTCTTGTTCTTCTTCTACTTCTTGTTCTTCTTCTTCTACTTCTTGCTCTTCTTCTACCTCTTGTTCTTCTTCTACTTCTTGTTCTTCTTCTTCTACTTCTTGCTCTTCTTCTACTTCTTGTTCTTCTTCTACTTCTTGTTCTTCTTCTTCTACTTCTTGTTCTTCTTCTACTTCTTGTTCTTCTTCTTCTACTTCTTGCTCTTCTTCTACTTCTTGCTCTTCTTCTACTTCTTGTTCTTCTTCTACTTCTTGTTCTTCTTCTTCTACTTCTTGCTCTTCTTCTACTTCTTGATCTTCTTCTACTTCTTGTTCTTCTTCTTCTACTTCTTGCTCTTCTTCTACTTCTTGCTCTTCTTCTACTTCTTGTTCTTCTTCTACTTCTTGTTCTTCTTCTTCTACTTCTTGCTCTTCTTCTACTTCTTGTTCTTCTTCTACTTCTTGTTCTTCTTCTTCTACTTCTTGCTCTTCTTCTACTTCTTGTTCTTCTTCTACTTCTTGTTCTTCTTCTTCTACTTCTTGCTCTTCTTCTACTTCTTGCTCTTCTTCTACTTCTTGTTCTTCTTCTACTTCTTGCTCTTCTTCTACTTCTTGCTCTTCTTCTACTTCTTGTTCTTCTACTTCTTGCTCTTCTTCTACTTCTTGCTCTTCTACTTCTTGTTCTTCTTCTTCTACTTCTTGCTCTTCTACTTCTTGCTCTTCTTCTACTTCTTGCTCTTCTTCTACTTCTTGCTCTTCTTCTACTTCTTGCTCTTCTTCTACTTCTTGCTCTTCTTCTACTTCTTGCTCTTCTTCTACTTCTTGCTCTTCTACTTCTTGCTCTTCTTCTACTTCTTGCTCTTCTTCTACTTCTTGCTCTTCTTCTACTTCTTGCTCTTCTTCTACTTCTTGCTCTTCTTCTACTTCTTGCTCTTCTACTTCTTGTTCTTCTTCTACTTCTTGCTCTTCTTCTACTTCTTGCTCTTCTTCTACTTCTTGCTCTTCTTCTACTTCTTGCTCTTCTTCTACTTCTTGCTCTTCTTCTACTTCTTGCTCTTCTTCTACTTCTTGCTCTTCTTCTACTTCTTGCTCTTCTACTTCTTGTTCTTCTTCTACTTCTTGCTCTTCTTCTACTTCTTGCTCTTCTTCTACTTCTTGCTCTTCTTCTACTTCTTGCTCTTCTACTTCTTGTTCTTCTTCTACTTCTTGCTCTTCTTCTACTTCTTGCTCTTCTTCTACTTCTTGCTCTTCTTCTACTTCTTGCTCTTCTTCTACTTCTTGCTCTTCTTCTACTTCTTGCTCTTCTTCTACTTCTTGCTCTTCTTCTACTTCTTGCTCTTCTACTTCTTGCTCTTCTTCTACTTCTTGCTCTTCTTCTACTTCTTGCTCTTCTTCTACTTCTTGCTCTTCTACTTCTTGCTCTTCTTCTACTTCTTGCTCTTCTACTTCTTGTTCTTCTTCTTCTACTTCTTGCTCTTCTACTTCTTGTTCTTCTTCTTCTACTTCTTGCTTTTCTACTTCTTGTTGTTCTTCTTCTTCTACTTCTTGCTCTTCTTCTTCTACTTCTTGTTCTTCTTCTTCTACTTCTTGTTCTTCTTCTTCTACTTCTTGTTCTTCTTCTTCTACTTCTTGTTCTTCTTCTTCTACTTCTTGTTCTTCTTCTTCTACTTCTTGTTCTTCTTCTTCTACTTCTTGTTCTTCTTCTTCTACTTCTTGTTCTTCTTTTTCTACTTCTTGTTCTTCTTCTTCTACTTCTTGCTCTTCTACTTCTTGTTCTTCTTCTTCTTCTACTTCTTGCTCTTCTACTTCTTGCTCTTCTTCTTCTTGTTCTTGCTCTTCTTCTTCTACTTCTTGTTCTTCTTCTTCTACTTCTTGTTCTTCTTCTTCTTGTTCTTATTCTTCTTGTTCTTGCTCTTCTTCTTCTACTTCTTGTTCTTCTTCTTCTACTTCTTGCTCTTCTACTTCTTGCTCTTCTTCTTCTTGTTCTTGCTCTTCTTCTTCTACTTCTTGTTCTTCTTCTTCTACTTCTTGTTCTTCTTCTTCTACTTCTTGTTCTTCTTCTTCTACTTCTTGCTCT
>JAVIAB010000139.1:84802166-84857166 GCA_032433765.1 Megaustenia siamemsis
GTTCTTCTACTTCTTGTTCTTCTACTTCTTCTTCTTCTACTTCTTGTTCTTCTACTTCTTGTTCTTCTCTTTCTTCTTGTTCTACTTCTTGTTCTTGGTTCTTCTTCTTGTTCTTCTTCCTCTTGTTCTTTTTCTTCTTGTTCTTGTTCTTCTACTTCTTCTTCTTGTACTTGGTTCTTCTTCTTGTTCTTCTTGTTCTTGGTTCTTCTTCTTGTTCTTCTTGTTCTTCTACTTCTTGTTCTTGTACTTGGTTCTTCTTCTTGTTCTTCTTGTTCTTCTTGTTCTTGGTTCTTCTTCTTGTTCTTCTTCCTCTTGTTCTTCTACTTCTTGTTCTTGTACTTGGTTCTTCTTCTTGTTCTTCTTCTTCTTGTTCTTAGTTCCTCTTGTTCTTCTACTTCTTGTTCTTGTACTTGGTTCTTCTTCTTGTTGTTCTTCTTCTTGTTCTTAGTTCCTCTTGTTCTTCTACTTCTTGTTCTTGTACTTGGTTCTTCTTCTTGTTCTTCTTGTTCTTCTTGTTCTTGGTTCTTCTTCTTGTTCTTCTTCCTCTTGTTCTTCTTGTTCTTCTACTTCTTCTTCTTGTTCTTCTTGTTCTTCTACTTCTTGTTCTTCTTCTTCTTGTTCTTAGTTCTTCTTGTTCTTGTTCTTCTACTTCTTGTTCTTAGTTCTTCTTCTTGTTCTTCTACTTCTTGTTCTGAGTTCTTCTTCTTGTTCTTCTACTTCTTGTTCTTAGTTCTTCTTCTTGTTCTTCTACTTCTTGTTCTTGGTTCTTCTTCTTGTTCTTCTACTTCTTGTTCTTAGTTCTTCTTCTTGTTCTTCTACTTCTTGTTCTTAGTTCTTCTTCTTGTTCTTCTACTTCTTGTTCTTAGTTCTTCTTCTTGTTCTTCTACTTCTTGTTCTTAGTTCTTCTTCTTGTTCTTCTACTTCTTGTTCTTCTTCTTCTACCTCTTGTTCTTGTTCTTTTACTTCTTGTTCTTCTTCTTCTTGTTCTTTTCTTTCTCCCCTCACTTCGTCTTGTACACGTTCGGGTGTCGATAGAAATACAAAGTTCTGGTTCTCTCCCTTTTGGCGGGTTGCCTTCCTTCAGAATAACAAAATAATTGTAGTAATGGCGAACACAAGTTCAATGATTATAACAGTGCAGTACTTGCCATGCTAAAAGGAACAGTAACTTTTGTCTTTAACACTTCGTGTGATGACTTCAAGTCGCAGTCTTCATTACATTCACAAGTATTTTAACGTAGCTCCCTAGTTACACTTCACAAAATCACGTGGTTAAATGTCTTGCTTTTATCCAAAAGTCTTTCACTTCACAGAAATTCTTGTCATGGCGATCTTTAAGTTGATATAACTATTGTAAAAGTGGATATTCCTATAGTGTCTAATTCAACTGCTGATTGTTTGACACTGTTTAGATTATGTAATTAATAAGCACAACTCCTTGTAGGATTGTTGAGAAGACATAACATATTTATATTCTTAGTTTTAGCCCTAGTGTTATTTGTTTCCACGTTAGTATATTTTTCATTACATTAAAATTACTTTTTGTCATTCCTATTCTTTTGTTTATTTCAGTTTTACATTTTCCATCACTGGTTATAGTATGTCCCAGGTAGTTGTAGCTCTGAACTGTCTCCAGGTCTATTCCTTCAATTTTGATATCCACTTGTAGGTTTTGTGTCCGGTTAGCGCAATCGATAGGCGGTTGGCTTACCACGGCAACAGCCGGGGTTCGTAATCCTGGCGAGGACACCTGGGTTTTACTAATTCCCTAAAAATTAGTAGGAGCCGCGATAGCTCAGTGGTTAGTGAACTGGACTACTACGGACAAGGGGTAGGGTTCGATCCCAACCGACGGCTCCGGGTTCACCCAGCCTTAAATGGGTACCGGATTTTTTCTGGGAAAGTAAAAGCAGCACGGGCGTAATACCGACCACATTACCCCAAAAATCATGTGCTGAAGGTCTGTAAAATATAGGGTCACTAACACCATATTTCCCTATACGCCACTTGGCGTGACGGGGGTACTTTACTTTACTTACTTTTTTACTTATAGGTTTTGAGTATTTTCTTTGTTTATGATAAATAACACCCAAGTTATATATAGTGTTAGTGACCATATTTTTCTATGACAACGGCACATTTTTGAACGATATGGTCGGTATCGCGCCAGGTCGCCTTTACTTCCCAGAAAAATCTCTGGTATAGGCTGGGTGAACTCCGGAGCCTTGTGTCCGAAAAAAAATCAGCCGCTTCTTGGAATCGAGACCGGACTAGTGTGATCAGGGCCAGTACACTAACCATTCAGCCACTCCTTCTATGTCGATATATCAATAATATAATTCTCATTCTTCTTCTTTCCTTCCTCATTTACCTTTCAGCGTCGAGGGGTGATATAGCTTGCCTTCTTTTGCTCTTATGTTCGCCTCTGTTTCTGTTGTTTCCTAGTGTTTCCAGTATTCCATATTTTTCATAGTAGTTCTTTGGGTCTGGTGTTCTCGCAACGTTTATTGAAGGCTCAATATGTTGGTAATTCCTAGTTTGTTTTTTTTTCTTTTTTTTCTTTTCTTTTTGTCATTTCTTCATTTCTGACCTTATCTCTCAGGCTGATCCCTTTCATTCGTCTAAAGCATTTCATTTCAGTAGAGGTTAGTTTTCTTATTGTTCTAGCATCTAAGGTCCAGGACTGGCGTTGGTAGCACAACGTTGGCATGAAGATTATATTGTAGATTGCCCGTTTTGCCTCTAGAGTTATTTCCTTGCTGGACAATAATGGTGATAGCTGTCCGATGCTTTTTTTTTTTATTTTTCGTTCGCCAGCTTTTACGCTTTACGAAGTCCCTAGAAACTGGGAACTGAATTTTGCGTGTTAATCCATTTTTTCCCTGGCTGCAGTGCACAGGGATCCCTCACTCCACAGACAGATAACACCGACTTCGGAGGTACTTATATTTTTCCGTCGATGAGTAATTGACGTTTCAAGCCGGCCTCGATGCGGAGACCAGGGGAGGTTGTCTCAGAAATCAGAAATAAAAATCCCAATCGGTGCAGCTGAGATTTGAACCCACAACCTCTCTGTCAGTCCCCGTCCAATGATTTGACATCGTGAGTCAATTTCTGCTGCTTGTGAATTGTCGTTTGTCACTAGACTTCCTAGGTATTTAAATTCCTCTACTTGTTTTAGTTGTCATGTTGAGATAATACTCTTTTTATTTTAGCGATATTCATGACTTTTGTTTCGTTAATGTTGATTTTCATGTTGCATTTTTTTTTGCCTGTTCTGATGAGTCTATTTTCTAATATAATTGAAATTATGAATAACAACGTAGATACCCCAACAAACATTTTTGGTGGACGCCATTGAGTGTCATTACCTACAGTTTTTGAACCGCTGATGCAATAATAGCACAAGGTCGGGGAGTTCTTTATTTCGTTACTTTATGGTTATTCCTTTCCACCTTCACATTTGTTCTTGTTTTCCCATCAGAATAACAAACACGTTTAGTTATTCCTGGGAGATAAATGGGTAACGATAGATTGCCGATTGTTATCTCCCCACAAAGATAATTTTAGAAGGTTTTACAACAGGGGAGATAAGAGAAGATCGTTTCAACACCAGTAACCTTCACTTTAAAGAAATCCGACGCAACAATCCCTCTACGTCCGTCTTCATAGGCGTATAAAGGCGGGGAAGGGGGGGGGGGCGGTGTTAACGTTCACATTCCATATTCCAAGACCAACATCCCAGTTCGAAGTTATGTGGTCGGTATCACTCCAAGCCGCCTTACATCCCACAGAATTCTCTGATACCCATGATTAAAGTCTGGATGCACACCCCCCCCCCCCCCCCCCCCGAAACTTTGTGGATTTGAAAAGCAAAATAAAATGGAAATTAAACCCGGACTCTTCTTGTCTGTACCGTACACAATAACCACTCAGCCTTCAACTCTTCCTCAATACCTCAACTTTCCTTTTTTCTGTCATCACTTCCTCTTGTACCCTTTCGGGTGTCATGAGAGACAACACAATTTTGGTTCTCTCCCCTTTTCGTGGGTCCACTCATTGCCTGTTGATGATGTAGCGTTTCCTTGATGCTGTCTGTCCCTCTAACTCTGAGTCTGCCGCTTGCTCTTCTCCCGTCTCCTCTTTTAATACATGCATTATGTGGTAAGAAATCGCGTGACATTCTTTCTAGATGGGCAAGCTATTTTATTTATTGTTTGTGGATGTAGTAAAAAGTAAAGTAAAGAGCCCCCGTCACGCCAAGTGGCGTATAGGGAATATGGTGTTAGTGACCATAAATTTTACAGACCTTCAGCCCATGATTTTTTTGGGGGTAATGTGGTCGGTACTACGCCCGTGCCGCTTTACTTTCCCCCCAAAAACATCCGGTACCCATTTAAGGCTGGGTAAACCGGAAGCCGGTGTCTTCTCAATATTCATGTATGGTGCAGAAACATGGACATTAGACAAGAAAACAGAGCAGAAAATTGAAGCCTTTGAAATGTGGATTTATAGAAGATTAGGTAGATTTGGATGGAAACAAAAGATAACAAACGATGAAGTTTTAAAACAACAGAAAATAAAAAGAGAACTACTAAATACAATTAAGACAAGACAAATGAAATTTTAGGGGCATGTTAAAAGACACGACAGCCTACTAAAAGTAATATTGGAAGGAAAAATACAAGGTAACAGAGGCAGAGGCAGACCAAGACTAACATGGACGAGTAACATCAAAAGAAGGACAAGTCAATCTATGACAGCCTGCACCATCAAAGCAAGAAACAGAGTGGAATGGCGATCCATGGTAGCCAACCTTCGTTGCGGAGAAGGCACTCGATTATGATGATGAACCCGGAAGCCGTCGGTGACGATCGAACCCTACTTCTTGTCCTTTGTAGTCCAGTTCACTAACCACTGAGCTATCGCTGCTCCCCGTGTGGACGTAGCTTACATGCTAATTTCCGTAACAAAGAAATAGTTCAATGTCTACTCTTTTCTTTTATATTATTTGTGATTCTGTATTTTCTGGGCACTTCAGCGCTTTTCACGGACATTTCATCTCTGTGGTGACAAGTTTTCTGTTATGCTTAATAATAACAAATCATGTTTTGGCATTGGTAGCACAATGTGACAAAGAATATACTTTGTATAAGATATCTCTTGTCTATTTATAAGTATTGATTTTGTGTTGAAATATGGAGAACAGCTGTCACAATACTTGGTTTGCTTTGACATCGGATGTCTATTTCTTTATGGAATTTATCAACTTCAGAGAATTTTGCCCCCCAGACATTTCAAGTTTATTGTTTGTTTTATAAGTTGGTGGCTATGTTCAATGTTTTCTCCGATAGCCTTAAAAGAGTATAAATAATGAAGGGAAAAAAAACCTCATCACGACTTGTGCATGATGTATAGGAAACATGGCGTTAATAACCAGAATATTTAAACTTTATCGGCTATTTCTTTAATAATGTGGGTCAGCAATAGTCCAATTCGTTTTTCTGTCTGATAGAATAGAGAAAAACTTGTCTTTGATATCTTCTACCTTTTAGCTCCCAGTGGAGCATAGGTCTTCAACAAACACTTTCCAAGTCGTTCTGTTTTTTGCAATTCTTTTAAGATCATTCCATGTCTTCCCCATCATCTTCATCTCTGCTTCAATCTGTCTTCTCCAAGAATTCCTTGGTCTTCCTCTTTGTCTTTTCCCCTGGGGATTCCAAAAAAGGGCCTGTTGTGTAATACTCTCAGTTGGTTTCCGTAGTGTGTGTCCTATCCATCGCCATCGTCTTCGCTGTATTTCTTTATCCACTGATATTTGACCGGTACATTTCCATAATTCCACGTTTGTGACTTTGTCCTGCCATTTCCATCCCTTTATTCTGCGCAAGCATCCATTAATGAAAGTCTGTACCTTCGTGATTGTCAATTTTGTTATTCTCCATGTTTCACAGCCATATAATAGAACCGACTTAACATTGGAGTTGAAAATTTGTATTTTTGTATTTAGCCTAATTTCTTTGGATTTCCATATGTTTCCCAGTGCAATGAAAGCTCCTCTTGCTTTTGATATCCTTATTTTGGTATCGTTTTCTGTTCCTCCCTCTTTATCTATATTACTGCCCAGATATATATAAGATTGTACGTCTAGTAGAGGTATTTCTCCTAGTTTTATTTGGTTATTGCCAACTGCATTAATTCTCATAATGTTGGTCTTATCTCTATTAATCTTTAGTCCTAGCTGTTGTGATCTCTCATCTAATATACTCATTTTATCTTGCATCTGTTGGTGGCTGTGTGATAGGAGAGCTATGTCATCAGCAAAGTCTAAATCATCAAGTTGTTTGGTCAGTGACCACTGGATCCCATTTCTGTTGTTTTGAGTTATTTTCATAATCCAATCTATGGCCAGTAGAAAGAGAAATGGAGACAGAAGGCATCCTTGTCTTACTCCTGTTCTTATTTCAAATGCTTCTGTAAGCTGTCCTTCATGCACCACACTACATTTTGTTCCTTCATACATTGTTTTTATCAGGTTAATAAACTTTATGGGGATTCCATAATGACTCAGCAACTTCCAAAGCATTCTTCTGTCTAAACTATCAAATGCCTTTTCGTAATCTATGAATCCAATATAAAGTGGGGATTTTAGTTCTAAACTTTGTTCAACTATTATACGTAGAGTAGTTATTTGATCAGCACATGATCTGTTCTTCCTAAAACCTGCTTGTTCATCTCTCAAGTGTTTCTCTATAGCCTCTTTTAGTCTCTCCAGAATGATTCTGCCTAATATTTTTCCTGGCACTGATAGTAGCATAATTCCCCTATAATTTGTGCACTCCTGTAAACTTCCTTTCTTTGGTAATTTGATCATATAACCTTCTCTCCAGTCTTTAGGTATTTCTTCCCTCTCCCAAATTTTATCCAATAGATTATGTAACATCTTGGTAGAGGTGATAATATCTGCTTTGATGGCTTCCGAAGGAATTTCATCTGGTCCTGTGGCTTTACCATCTTTTAACAGTTTGATGGCTTTCATTATTTCTTCTTTGCTTGGTTTTCCGCAGTTAACGTGTAATTCTTCTTCTGCTGGTAGTATATCTGGAGGATTATTTGAGCCAGGTCTGTTCAAAAGTTCTTCAAAGTGCTCCTTCCATCTCTCCATTTGTTCCTTTATATTACAAAGCAGATTTCCTTTCTTATCTTTGATAAAGGCGTTGATCTGTTTGTATTTTCCACCTAATTTCTTTGTGCTGTTGTACAGTTCTTTCATATTCCCTTTATTTGCTGCTTCTTCTGCCTCTTTAGCTAATTCATCTATATATTTCCTCTTATCCCTTTTAATGCATCTTCTCACTTCTTTATTCACCTCTGTGTAAGCTTCCTGTGTCTTGGCTTTATTACTTCTTGTTTTGCTTTTATTTATGTCTGCTTTCTTGTTCTTTCTTTCTTTAATTTTATCCAGGGTCTCTGCTGTCATCCATGCCTTATTCTGGCGTTCTCTTTTCCCCAGTGTTTCTTCGCATGTCTCTTTCCATATATTTTTTACCTGTTTCCAATGATCTTCTATATTTATTGTATTTTCTAGTTGTTGGAGGACTTGGTATTTGTTTGATATTGTGACTGCGAATTTATCTTTAATTCCTTGTTCTTTAAGAAACCCTACATTGAAATACGTTCTGCCCTTATTCGTTGTAGTATACCTTTTTAATTTAATTTTAAGTTTGGCTAACAGAAGATGATGATCAGAAGCTATATCTGCCCCTCTATATACTTTTACATCCTGTAAGGATGACTTAAACTTATTATTAATACATATGTGATCAATTTGATTTTCCGTTCTATGATCTGGTGACACCCATGTAGCTTTGTGTATTCTTTTATGTTGGAATATTGTTCCTCCTAGGCTCATTTGATTAAGGGCGCAGAAATTCACAAATATCTCTCCATTCTCGTTTATATCTCCAAGTCCATGTTTTCCCATAATCTCTTCAAAGCCTCTGTTGTCTGATCCTACCTTAGCATTTAGGTCTCCATCAAGATTATAATATCCTTGGCTCGTCTTGCATCCATCTGGCATTGTAGCTGTTTATAAAAATCATCTTTAACTGAGTCATCTTTATCGTTGGTTGGTGCATAGCATTGTATAATGTGTAATTTTATTTTGTTTTTGGTTGTTCTAAATGTTGCTCTCACCAGTCTTGGTCCCACTGCCTCCCATTCTATTAGTGTCTTCTGTGCATTCTTTGATAGCATTATAGCTACCCCTTCGCTATGTTGTGCTCCTGGTTCCTGGTGTCTGATGATAAAATCATCTCCCCTGTATTCAATTTTATTCTCTCCGCTCCCAGCCATCTTGTTTCACACATTCCCAGAATATCTATCTTGTAGTTGTTCATTTCTGCTGCCACTTGTGCCGCTTTTCCCTGTTCGTTAAGGGTACGAACATTCCAGGTGCCAATTCTGGATGATTTCCTGGTAGACAAAGGGTGAGTCGGCAACCCGGACTCCTTATGGCTTTCTCCGGATTGCGTCATACATCTCTTAGACAGAGAGCCCTTCTCTTTCCTGGTTGACGGATTTACTTTATCTTTCTTTGACTTGTTCATGTTTGTGAAGTTTTTTCGGCTAATTTTTTTACAGTATGGGATAGCCAGTCCCATGCCTAACCCTCCTTTCTCGCCTCTTACGAACATGCCTGGTAGGGTACAGCGCCGCTATTCTTTACTTCCCTTTCGGGCCCGGCAGCGCACGGGCGTTGTCTTTGATATACATAGAGCCAAATAGAGAACAACTTGTGTGTGACACCGAGAAAGACAAATAGAGAACAACTTGTGTATGACATCCAGAGAGACAAATAGAGAATAACTTGTGTGTGACATCCAGAGAGACAAAGAGAGAACAACTTGTGTATGATATCCAGAGAGCAACATAGAGAAAAACTTGTGTGTGACATCCAGAGAGACAAATAGAGAATAACTTGTGTATGATATTTTTCAGTTCAAGCTGTCTGTTTATTTTTCGTGGTCAACTCTTCGATGGGAGAGATTGAAAACTGCTCTTAGTGTATTAGTGACGTCAGAGTCAGAAACTCGTTGGGGAGTGCAAGATTGAAAGCTGTTAAACCGATACATAGTCAACTTGAACACTTGGTAGAACTATTGGGAAATATTGTAGATGATCAGGATGAACATTCAGATACATGATCAACACTTGGTAGATCTACTGGGAAATATTGTACATGATCGGGATGAACATTCATTCTTCTAAGGTTTTGGAATACTGTACTTGTCAAGATAGACCGAGTTCAGATCAAAGTTTAATTTTTGACTGAATTATTTTACTTTTTCATCCTCTTCATACACTAAAAATATACCACGAAGTACAGGTTTCCATGATCTAAAACTCAACAATTTCTGGGAAAGCATGACCGATCTCCTTATGGCTCTCACCTTGTCACGAGGGGGCCAGAAGGGGGCCCCGAAAACTGACTTTGTCCCCGGGCGCTGAAATCTCTGGATACGCCTCTGATAACGAATAGTGAATTACCTTGTCACAAAACGCTGTTAAGATCAGAATCATCGGCTGTGGAAAAGACAAACAAAAAGAGAAATGAATTTATAGATAAATGTGAAGAGTTGAGAGTAGAGAGAACAAAGACAAATGATGAAGTTCTGATGCAACTGAAAGGGAGGCAAGAATTCTTCTTTCCTTCATCACTTGCCTTTAGGCATCGTGATGAGACATAGTTTGGGGACTTGTGATCTTCCAGTTGACTTTTCCCGCTTTTATGTTTCACGGTGTTTCTAATTTTCCATCAATCCATCTTATTCGTGATCGACTCTTGGGTCTTGTGTTCTCCTCATCATCATCATCATCATCATCATCATCATCATCATCATCATCATCATCATCAAGTACCGGGCTTGCTGGCGTAGGTGATCATGTCTCTCTACAACTTTCGATCTCGACAGTTATTTATCATTTCTGTTGTTGACCTTCTGCCAAGCCATTCTCTTAAGCTGTCTGGTATTTTTTCTCTTTGCTTCCCTCTATCTCTTCGTATCTCAATTCTTCCAGTTGTTACTATATATTCCAGTTGTTCTCTTCTCATTCTATCTATCTATCTATTGTCCTGTCGGGCCGAAGACGGCACATAGGGCAGAACCAGATCTCAAAAACAAAAACCTTGCATGCCAAAATGGCACATATTGCAGAGATCACTGCCTCTAAAATCTATGGCTCTGTTTCCATAACAATAGTTTTTACAATGACAGCTTGTCAAGCCATCGATCAACCTCCTTAGTCGCCTCTTACGACATGCTTGGAAGGTCACAGTGTCACTATTCTTTACTCATAATGAGACCCTGGTAACACACAGTCTCTTCTCATTACATGGCTAAAAAATGATGATTGTTTCTTCCTAATATTAAAAATTAGCTATCTTTTTGCTTTGACCTCTTTCAGAACATTTTCATTAATTTTCTTACCTGTCTATGGTATTCTCAACATTCTTCTGTAAAACCACATGTCTATAACAATTCTTTTTCTTGTTTCTATTGTCAAAAATGGATTGCATAGTATTTTCCTCATTTTTTGGAAAGCTACTTTTGCCGGAGCCTTTCTGCATCTCACCTCTTTTGTACATCTTCCGTCTGAGGTTAACAAAGTTCTCAAATATTTAAATTCATTTACCTGTTTTAATATTGTTTCACTTGTCTTTATTTTGCACTTACCTGTTTTAATATTATTCCACTTCTCTTAATTTTGCACTGAGGTGATGTCTTTTTCTTTGTTGTTACCATAACTTCTGTCTGGTGTTCTATCTACGTTTATTAATTAAAGGATCGTTGTGTTTTGATCTTTCTGTTGTATCATGGGGCCAAACCATTTTGTCAGTTGTTTCTTTATGTATTCTATAGGGGTGGGGGGGACTCCTAGAAAGAATGATTTGTTGATCATATTCCAAGAAAATCAATTTAGATGTTTGAACGTACATTAAAAAGGGACAACAACATTAGGAAATACATTTTCGAGGTAAAGAACAGATTAAAAGAAAGGAAGAAATGAAAATATTCAAATGGTCTGTCAATTTAAAGAGGTGGACTTGGAAATAAGTCATAACATGCGTCATCAAACTAAAAGTCAAGTCGACTAATATTTCATGTTAGCAGCCACATCTCTCGCGGAGACAGCACAAGATGATGATGAGTTCAATAGATTGTCACGTGGTTCTCTGAAAGCTCATTCTTTGTTTCCGGTTCAAGAAAGGGTGAGGTTGCTGACCTTAGGAACAAATATTAAAAACCAAAACCAACGAAGAAAACAAACGAAATATGTTTACCACATATTTCAATTTGCATAAGTTATCATTTAATTCCCTCCCATTTTTCTCGGTTGCTTCGTTCTAACCCACGACCATCGCTTCACGAAATAGCCAGGCCCGTATAAACATAATACTTTCCCTCACACACCTGGTGGATGAATGGCCTGCAGCGACCGAGAACCATCCGAGGAGTGTGTTCGTGTGGTCGGAAAACGAACAGCTCTTAAACTATTCTTTCAGAATCACCTTCGACCTTTCCGACACCTGGTCGTTCTTTTCAGGACTAAAAAAAAAGTATAAATCTCAAATTGTGAAAAGTTGTTCAGTCCAGGCATTATGACAGGTGGATGACTTGGTAGGACACGTGACATTTTGAAACGATGATATCGCACGTGCGCTTTCGCATTTCCTGAGAGGTTTTTTTTTTAAATGTGGGTGGGTCCAACTATTTAGGCGCATGTGTAAATACGGGCAGAATTGAAATCAGCGCTGTAATCTGATTGGTTGTCATTTGCTTGTATTTACTTCTGTACAAAAATCAGAAGTAAGAAAATACAGAAGTATTAGTAAACTCTGAGCGTCAATAGTGCAGATGGTTCTAGGCCAGTGGTTCCCAAACCACTGGTCCCGACAACAAATTGCGCCGCGAAGGGTTGTCTGTGGAGTTATCGGGCAATGGTGAGTTATGAAAGTTATGATTTTTTTTAAAAAGGGGTTTGGGGTTGGGGGCGGGGGGGGGGGAGAGATCAATTGTTGACTCAGTCCAGTTGTGTTATCTATCGGTCATATCCAAATATCACTACGTTTGTATTTGGAGTTTTACTCCCCTTTGTTCTAAATATCTCTGTGAACAAATTCACATTTTAAACGCATTTTTCAATTAAAAAACACAACAAGAAACATAATAAATGTCGAGAATGACAAGAGAATGACATTAACGAAAACTCAATCGCGAATTGTTAAACTTGTTAGTGAATTATAATGTCAATCATTGTATTAAATATGTTGTAAGTCAACATTGATATTAAAACAGTTAATGAATTTCAATAACTGGGAACAATGTTAACCTCAGATGGTAGATGTACAACCAAGGTGAGATGCAGAAGCAGCTTTCCAAAAAAATGAGGAAGATACTGTGCAATACCTGTTGACAATAAAAACAAGAAAAAGAGTTCTTAAATGTTATGTAGAGCCAGTCTTAGCATATGGATGTGAATCATGGACAATAAGATAATAGACGAGAAAATCACTGTAGGCTGTAGAAATGTGGTTTTATAGAAGAATGTTGAGAATACCATTGACAGCTAAGAAGGGTAATGACAATTTTATGAAAGAGGCCAAAGCATATAGAGAGCTATTTTTTTTTTATATTAGGAAAAAACAATCATCATTCTTTGGCCTTGTAATGAGAAGGGAACAGCTGGAACATGTTGTGACAACTGGCTTCTTCAGTCTTGACTTGATGCTCGTGCAGTCAGAACATATTCTGTAGACAATTCATGATCATTATTTCTGCTCCATAACTCGGAGTCAACACTTCAAACAATTCGAAAGTAAAAAAAATGTAAAGGTTACCTCCAGAACTTGATGTGCGTGATGCGAATACGGTGCTAGCGGCTACATTTTTCTATGTTTCTTTTCTATGACACATTTGTGTTGAATATGGCCAGTAACACGCCACGTCTCCATTACTTCAAAGAAATATCTGTTGGATTAATTTGTAGAGGCTGGCTGAACCTCGGAGCCTTGCTGGTATGAAGACAAAAATCAACTGCTTCTGGAAATTGAATTTGGACCATTTTGATCAAGGAACGAGGGCAGTAACCACTCAGCCACAACGGTTTTCATTGGAAAGTACAATGCACTTGTACAAAGTATTTCCCACCGGTAGTATTTTCATGTTGAGTAATATACTTAATTTTATTCTTAACTTAGAAAAGTAAAGAGCTCCCGTCACGCCAAGTGGCGTATAGGGAATGTGGTGTTAATGACCATACATTTTACAGACCTTCAGCACATGATTTTTGGGGTAATGTGGTCGGTATTATGCCCGTGACGCTTCACTTTCCTAGAAAAATCCGGTACCCATTTAAGGGTGGCTGAACCCGGAAGCCGTCGATTGGGATCGAACCCTACCTCTTGTCCTTTGTAGTCCAGTTCACTAACCACTGAGCTATCGCGGCTTCCGATTCTTAACTTAATAGGTTATAATTAGGAAAGTAAATGTTATCTTTGTTAGAAAATATTCTATTCTATTCTATTCTACTCATGGAATTAATTTCAATAATGGAATCAGTTGGTACATCCCCATATCCCATTCACCGTCCGTTCCAGCATTTCTTGAAGAGTATACAGATTGATTATGAGCTGCGATTGCTCAGTGGTTAGTGAACTGGACTACAAAGGACAAGGGGTAGGGTTCGATCCCAACCAACGGCTTCCGGGTTCACCCAGTCTTTAATGGGTATCGGATTTTTTTCTGGGAAAGTAAAGCGGCACGGGCATAATACCGACCACATTACCCCAAAAATCATGTGCCGAAGGTCTGTAAAATTTATGGACACTAACACCATATTCCCTATACGCCACTTGGCGTGATGGGGGTACTTTTTTTACTATACAGATTGATTGCTTATGTGAGTTGTTGACTGTTAATACATCTTATTAGAAATTATTGATATTATCTAGTTTACATTACCAATCTCTTATTTCTACTAAAATCAGCAAAAAATAATTCAAGAGATAACAAGTTAACTATTGTATCTTCATATTTCATCATCATCATCGTTGGGTGCCTTCTCCGCATCGAAGGTTGGCTACCATGGAGCGCCATTCCACTCTGTCTCTTGCTTTGATGGTGCAGATTGTCATAGGCTGACTTGTCCATCTTTTGATGTTACTCGTCCATGTTAGTCTTGGTCTGCCTCTGCCTCTTTTACCTTGTATTTTCCTCTCTAATATTACTTTTATTAGACTGTTGTGTCTTTTAACATGCCCAAAAAATTTCATTTGTCTTGCTCTAATTGTGTTTAGTAGTTCTTTTTTCATATTTCACCTTGTTAAAATAAAGTACAACTACACATTAGCCCGTCATACCGTTTACGTAACACGGCGTATTAATTTGCAGGTATATCACTTTATAATTAATTAAATTCGGTTAGCTTGAAATAACACATGCGACTTGTCTTATTAGCCGAGCAATAAAAGAGATAATACAAGTTCTAGTAATATTTCAAAGTTAGTCGACACCTTGTCACGTGAATGTGTGATGATAATTCTCCGAAGCGCTCGTCACAATGTGCGCATCTTTTGTCGACGTCATTTGCGCGAATCAAACTGGATGGATGCACGTTGGAAATCTGATATATGGGAAACACGTGCATCAGCACGCTCCTTACAGCGCATCACCCCAGAGATTTCTTTGTCTGGACAGCACGTGTGTTCGGAATTATGTTGTCCCTGAGGGTACCATGTAATTGAGATCGCGCTTTGTAGAATGCGTGTTTGCTTTATAGTCAGGATTCTCCCATTCTTAGTTCAAACAGGGAGTTCTATTTTAATATACTGACCTAGGTCGTAATCGGGGTTTAGATTCAGCAAATTAATGTAGGTCATTCGTATTTAAAACAGTAGGTCTCTCTTGCTTGGATTTCTAGACAGAAGCAGATCGTTACATTTTAGTTACTAATTAATTCAGAGGGATATAGCACGCGGTTATATCTTCTTCTTCTTCTTTTCTTCCTCATCTGCCTTTCAGCGTCGAGCGGTTATATCGAGGTCTGGATTTAGACTTGGTGTGGCCCTGAGCCAAATTCAATTTTGAGACTCCTTAGAAGGCCTCAAAACAAATAACACCAAGGCTTAAACTATGAATAGCAAAATGTTATATCTTCTCAATACTCCAATATGGCGCAGAAACATGGACATTAGACAAGAAAACAGAACAGAGAATTGAAGCCTTTGAAATGTGGATATATAGAATAATAGGTAGAATTGGATGGCAGGAAAAGAAAACAAACGATGAAGTCTTAAAACAACTAAAAATGAAAAGAGAACTACTAAGCACAATTCAAACAAGACAAATGCGATTTTTGGGGCATGTTAACAGACACAACAACCTACTAAAAGTAATCCTGGAGGGGAAAATACAAGGTAAAAGAAGCAGAGGCAGACCAAGACTAACATGGACGTGTAACATAAAAAAATGGACAAACCAGCCTATGACAACCTGCACCATCAAAGCAAGAGACAGAGCAGAATGGCGCTCCATGGTAGCCAGCCTTCGTTGCGGAGACGGCACTCGATGATGATTAGAAGGTCTCTATCATTGATTAGAACATAAGCAAATGTGAACCTTCTCGGTTGTGAGGCCCTGCGCTGTAACTTATTTAGCTAAATCCGGCCCTAGTTGCGTGTATATACATATTTATTTATCTTTTACCTCTTCCTGCTACACTATTTCTGAGTTTGTCTCTTCTAGCCACTCCCAGTGAGTATCTCCATTTGGGGCCCCGGTAGCCTAGTTGGGGAAAACCACCTGACTGGACTACCGACGTTCGGACAACCCGTGTTCGATTCCCGCTGGGAGCAGTGTGAATTGTACTCGTGGTTGGGAAGAAAAAAAAAATACCCCCCACGGTCGACCCGGCCGTTGACAGAAATTGGTACCAGGGTATTACCCTGGGAAGGTGAGGTATGTCGCTTCGCATCGTGAGTTTCGATGCTTGAAGCGACACTATCCAGAAATCTCTTAAAATTTCTGGATAGGCGGCCGAGCACATATGGGTGGAAGCTCCACGTACTAAAACGCCGGTTCAAGTCTCGTACTTTACCTTATCTTTTATCTCCAGCTTTCCTTTGTTCATGAGTGATCATGTTTTGCACTAACATCACAAGGTGGTAATGAAAATACTCTGTGGAAGATGTTTCTTTGTTGGTTATAGACACCGTCTTGTCTTGAAATAGTGGGGCTAGCTGTCCCAGTATTTGGTTTGCACTGTTACATAGAATGTCTATTTTGTCATCTCCGTGGTTGTATCTGATCCGTACAATATTTTTTCTCTCGCATTATTAATTGCATAAAATATAATCTTCTTGTATCATCATCATCATGTGACATACTGGTTGGCGTAGGCGAGCATGACCCAGCTCTGCACGAAATGTGTAAAGTTTTCTTCTCATTTAACAGGTAAACTATTCACTTTCACTGACAATCTTCTATCAACAGTGCATCGTATGAGTTCTGTTGTTGACTGCTTTCCATGCCATGACATCAAACTTTCCAGTATTTTCTCTCTTTGTCGTCCGCGATCTCTCTTTCCTTGTATTTTGCCAGTTGTAATCAAGCATTCCAACTTCCTCTTCTCATGATGTGCCCGAAAAATGTTGATTGTTTCTTTCTGATGTTTTTTAGGAGTTCTCTCTTTGTGTTGGCCTCTTTGAGAATTTCATCATTGGTCTTTTTAGCTGTCCAGGGAACTTTCTTCTTGTATACTTTTCTTTTTCTTCACTAAAACTGACCGTTTCGGTGGTCGAGGGATATTTAGAAAAATAAAGAAACATTTCTCGCTGATATTACATGTTCAATGTAGATCTATAGAAGAATAGGTAGATTTGGATGGAAAGAAAAGAAAACAAATGATGAAGTTTTAAAATAACTAAAACTGAAAAGAGAACTACTAAATGCAATTAGAACAAGACAAATGAAATTTTTGGGGCATGTTAAAAAGACACAACAGTCTAATAAAAGTAATATTGGAAGAGAAAATACAAGGTAAAAGAGGCAGAGGCAGACCAAGACTAACATGGACGAGTAACATCAAAATATGGACAAGTCAACCTATGACAATCTGCACCATCAAAGCAAGAGACAGTGGAATGGCGCTCCATGGTAGCCAACCTTCGATGCGGAGACGGCACTCAATGATGATGATGCTGATGATGATGCTGATTACATGTTCGTCTATTGGCTTTGGTGTTGTTTTAGAGGTTTGATTATTGCCTCAATTCATGTTACTTTATGTATTGGGGAAAGGAGAAAAGAGTGGTCTAGATCAATGTTTCTCAACCGGGGACCCATTTGGCTCCCTGTGGGCCACAGGATTCTCCAGGGGGAAAGGTAGTCACAGTTGATAAACACTGCTCTAGAAGCGACAGTTAAGAGAGAGCTTGGAAATTTTATTTTTCGAATCCGCAGTTTCTACATGGGTTACCTTCCCTAGATTCTGGGGAAACTTACGCGCTCGTGGCCTGATGTTGCAACAGCAGAATCAGTAGACCATTTGCTGACCAAGACCTATCAGTTGTACGTTCTGGTCGGTCTTCCCATGTAAAAGCATGTGTCAAAACAGGCTGTCTAACATAAGCTAGGTTCGGCGTGTTCCCTTCAATTGTTGCTCTTATTGATATGGAAGACCTAGTATTGCAGTTCCTCTAGGCTGGACAAGTAGTTTGGCAGCCATAACCTGAGACTAGACGAACTCCAACTTTTTCATTAAATTCTAGAAACGTCAAGAAAGACATTACGACCTGAAACACTCAATAAGTCAAAGTGCTGATGCCCGTTTCAACTAATGGTATTATGTTAACAACAATTACAAGCCCGTGTCTCTGGGTAATCAGATATTGTTTTCGTCGTCGACATCCTCCTTCTTTTTCTTCAATATCTCGTTTTCTTCTCCACCACATTCTTCTTCTCCTCCTCCTCCTTCTTCTTCTTCTTCTTCTTCTTCTTCTTCCTCTTTTCAGTGTTGAAATCCTTTGATCATTCGAACTTGACTCTTTTTCCAGCTTCATAATGAAGGGGGTTAGATCAAAATCATGACACAATATGAGCAGGTGGCATGGTGTCTACGTCTCTTAAAAAACACAAGGTCCCGCATGCACTCTGCACATGTTAAAGAACTATTGATAGTTAAAAAATCAAAAAGAGTAATATTGAAACAACAAAAACTGCCCATAGAACTAAGGAACAAACTGAACGTTCGAAGGCACACAATATTTAAATGTAGTCCCATGTTAAGTGAATGATGTATTAAAGGTTAAATTATTAGGTCACGAGGTTTGGATGTGAGAATATCAATGTTTTTCCTCACCATCTGTTACATTCGCAAACTCAATGAGTAAGGTACACATGTTTTTTTAGTCTTTAACGTAAGTTGGTCTGAATCGAGAGAGAAATAAAGAAAAAAAGAAAGAAGGAAAGAAGAGAAGGACAGAAGGAAATAAAAGCATGACACTCTCAGATTTGCCAGGTTTTTGTATTTTCTGTTACTTATATTAACTACTAAGATATCATGCATATACAAATATTGATTTTAGCTAGAAATTGTACATTCTGGGCTGATCAAACAAATTGAAACCACTACATTAAATTATCAATTTTAAGAATGAGTGGAATGTACCAGGCTGATGACTTTCATCCATTTTGATCATCAGGTCGCATGTCCTTGTGCAGAACGTTGTATTCATCACAGATCGTCTAAAAGGATCTCTGTCTCTAGTCAGATCTTACAAAGAACGTTGTATTCATCACAACTCGTCTGAAATTCACTCTATAATAATATTCATTTATTATTATTTCTCTCCTTCGTCTGAAAAACTGTTTTATTTCCTGGTTCACCCTCTGGGTCCAGAACCTCTTGCCACGCCACTGGATAACGACCCCCATTTCTAAGACACACGCAGTTCCACATTATAATCTCTACCTTGTCCTGAACGTTGTCTCGCAGTTCCCATAAACCCCTATTGGAACATCTCTGGAGACATCTTACTACGGATGAAGAACATCTGTGCATGTCTTTGTTGCAAGGCTTTTGCATTCTGTCGGCTTGATTGACATCATCAATTTAATCTGCAGAGATACAAGTTCTAATCCAGGATTTCAAAATTTACAATAATAATTTGTCTGGTCACGTGAGTCGAATATTTTGTAATTATAAACGTATCAAGTCCAAGTTTGTGTATCCTTCCTTCCTTCCTTCCTTCCTTCCTTCCTTCCTTCCTTCCTTCCTTCCTTCCTTCCTTCCTTCCTTCCTTCCTTCCTTCCTTCCTTCCTTTCCTTCCTCCCTCCTTCCTTCTTCCTTCTCCATCCATCCCCTTCCTCCATCCCTTCCTTCCTTCCTTCCTTCCTTCCTCCCTCCCTCCTTCCCTCCCTAGGTAGGTAAATGTATGACAGATAGACAGACAGAGAGATAGATAGACAGACAGACAGACAGACAGACAGACAGACAGACAGACAGACGGACAGGCAGGCAGGCAGGCAGGCAGGCAGGTAGGTAGATAGATAGAATAGATAGATAGATAGATAGATAGATAGATAGATAGATAGATAGATAGATAGATAGATAGATAGATAGATAGATAGATAGATAGATAGATAGATAGATAGATAGATAGGGTTAGGTAGGTAGGTAGGTAGACAGACAGACAGACAGACAGGTAGGTAGGTAGGTAGGTAGGTAGGTAGGTAAGTAGATAGATAGATAGATAGATAGATAGATAGATAGATAGATAGATAGATAGATAGATAGATAGATAGATAGATAGATAGATAGATAGATAGATAGATAGATAGATAGATAGATAGATAGATAGATAGATAGGGGTAGGTAGGTAGGTAGGTACGTAGATAGGTAGATAGGTAGACAGACGGACAGACGGTCAGACGGACAGATAGACAGATAGATAGATAGGTAGATAGGTAGGTAGGTAGGTAGGCAGGCAGGCAGGCGGGCAGGTGGGTAGGTAGGTAGAGTTAGGTAGGTAGGTAGGTAGATAGATAGATAGATAGATAGATAGATAGATAGATAGATAGATAGATAGATAGATAGATAGATAGATAGATAGATAGATAGATAGATAGATAGATAGATAGATAGATAGATAGATAGATAGATAGATAGATAGATAGATAGATAGATAGATAGATAGATAGATAGATAGATAGATAGATAGATAGATAGATAGATAGATAGATAGATAGATAGATAGATAGATAGATAGATAGATAGATAGATAGATAGATAGATAGATAGATAGATAGATAGATAGATAGATAGATAGATAGATAGATAGATAGATAGATAGATAGATAGATAGATAGATAGATAGATAGATAGACGGATGCGAAAGTTAAGTTAATTTAACGAAAACGTACCCCAAGGTATCACAATTATTCTAAATCGCGGATCCTGAATCGAACGGCATGGAGCGACACACTTGCCCAGATGATGTTAAATAATGAAGACGTGAAACACTCGCTGGCCAATCTACACACTGAGTTTCCAGGACCTTTAGTTCTACAATAGAGGTTCTCAAAGTGTGCAGTGTTCTCCGCACGGAATGGTAACATTACGGAAACAGACAGCGGGAATACGGTTCTGGAAGTGTTTGAAGAGGTGTAATAATATTAAAATTAGCATGTAAAAGAAAAAATAAATAATTTATAAAATTGCCCGTCACGTCAAGTGGTGTATAAGGAATATGGTGCTAGTGACCATCATTTTTACAGTCCTTCGTCACACGATTTTTGGATTAATGTGGTCGGTATTACGTCCGTGCCGCTTTACTTTCCCAGACAAAAAAAAACAGGTACACATTTAAGGCAGGGTGAACCCGGAAACCATCGATCAGGATCGAACACGACTTCTTGCCCTTTATAGTCCACTAACCACTGAGCTATAACGGCTCCATAATTAGCATGTAAATAAATTATATTATGTATATGATGAGGATGGGGAAGACATGGAAATATCTTAAAAGACTGACAAGAAACAGACCTGCTTGGAAAGTGTTTGCTGAATACCAGTGCTCAATATGTAGCTGAAAGGAAGAAGAAGATATTATTCTATATCGCCCTGCTAATATTTTTCTTCTTATTTAACAGGTAAACTATTCACTTTTAGATATGACCCTTTTAATGTTAAATGAACCTGAAAGCTGTCGATCAGTATTGAACCGGACTCTCGTTCTCAAAAGACCAGATCACTAACAACTTCCAGGTGTACAATATTGTGAGGATTGCAAGTTATTACACACAATGGGAAATAGACTAGGAATATTTCAAAAAATTCCAAAAGAAATGATATTGCGGGGAAGACTACTAAATATCAGCTTCAACATTTTCAAATAAAATCAAATACGCAATGAAACAGCACAGAAAGAACCCAAGCAAAGATACCTGTTCACCGTTATCAGAAAGAGAAGATATCAGTATGAATGGATTTCCTCTCCTGGCACTAATTTGAACAGCAGTTGTTTAAAAATAGCAGAGAACAATGTAACATACACACAACAGTGCTCAGAGCCAAAATAATCGAGAAAAATCATAATAGATAATTCAACTCTGAAGCAAGTAGACAATTTTAAATATCTGTGTAGCACGTTAACACAAGACAATAACCAAGAGACAGAGATAGATATAAGGTGTAACAAAGCATACCAAGTTATAGGCCAAGTATCAACACTATTGAAAAACAAAGAAATAACAAATCAATTTTTCTACCAACTCTGTGCTATCAGTGCCAGAATTGGACGCTGGACTCTAGAACAATAAGAAAGATAACGCCCACGAAATGAAATGTGTCAGAAGAATGACAGGAAACAGCTTAAGGGACAGAGTAAAAAACACTGACCTGAGGAAGAAACCCGAAATTGAACCAGCCATCGAATACATAAAGAAACAACAGATAAATTGGTTCGGCCACATAACAAGACAAAAAGAACTAACAATGACTCAAAGAGCCATAAACAAACGCTACGAAAACGCCAGATTAAGAGGAAGACCAAGAAAGAGATGGATAAAGGGAATACTAGAGTCACTAGGAGGGATAACACCATCAGAGGCCAACAGAAGAGCAAAGAATCGCAGATTGTATCTCCCCTCAACGCCAACGGCAATAGAGGAAGGATAGAAGAAGAAGAACAGAAGTTGGTTAAAAATGAAAAAAATATAGAAAGATAGAAAAAAAACAACGGAAATCGATCAAGAGAGAGCGGTCAGCTATGGGTTAAAATGCGCAAGAACCACTAGTGCAAAGTCTAATATACGCGATGAAACGCAACGGCAATAATTAACACATCGGAGAAATTGGAACGTCAAATGTTCAATTTATTATCACAACAGAACAACTATAACGTCAAATTTTCAATAATTAACACAAAAATAAAAACTATAACGTCAGAAGTCTAATAATTAATATAACAAAGAACATATAACGTTAAATATTCAATAATTAATATAACAAAGAACATATAACGTTGAATGTTCAATAATTAACATAAAAAAGAAACAGTAACATTAAATGTTCAATAATTAACCTTTTTTCGTTCGCCAGCTTTTTACCTCTGACACACAGGGATCCCTCGCCACACAGGCAGATAACTCCGACTTCGGAGGTACTCATATTTTTTCCGTCGATGAGCAATTGACATTTCAGGCCGGCCTCGCTGCTGAGACCCCTGGTTACCGCAGAGAGAAATCATAAATAAAAACATCAACCGGAGTAGCCAGGATTTGAACCCACAACCTCTCGATCTCGAGACATCGGATCTCACTACCCAGAGAGGGCTAGCCATCGAATCTCACTACCTAGAGAGGGCTAGCCATCGAATCTCACTACCAAGAGAGGGCTAGACATCGAATCTCACTACCAAGAGAGGGCTAGACATCGAATCTCACTACCCAGAGAGGGCTAGACATCGAATCTCACTACCCAGAGAGGGCTAGATATCGGCCGACTAGTCCCCCAGTTTTATGTTATCAACATAAAAATAAACTGTAACATTAGTAGTAGTAGTAGTAGTAGTAGTAGTAGTAGCAGTAGCAGTAGCAGTAGCAGTAGCAGTAGCAGCAGCAGCAGCAGCAGCAGTAGCAGTAGCAGCAGCAGCAGTAGCAGTAGCAGTAGCAGTAGCAGTAGCAGTAGTAGCAGTAGACTACTACTGTAACATTAAATGTCCAATTTAATGTCCAATTTAATGTCCAATTTAATATCCAATAATTCACATAAAAAGAAAAGAAGCTGTTCCTCGAAATGTCAAATAATCAACACAAGAAAATCACTGTAGGCTGTACAAGTATGGTTTTACATACTATGGCCCTTTACGTCTTTTCAAACAGTCTAGTGGAGGCTTTAGTGTATTTTTTTGAGGTTTAGTTTTTGTCGAATAGCTTCTCTCGTGGCTAATTTTACCAATGTTTGACAAACACACACGGCCACAGAATGAACAAGTCCGGCTCACAGATCCACTAGGTTTTCCATTCTTTTTCATGAGTCTTTTCTCTTCTAAGTTTTGCCTGAGCACAGTCTCAAATGATATTATACCGTTCCTTAGACATGCTCCCCATGATGTGCGTTCACTTGCCTGATGTTCCCAGTCATTTACACAGATGGAGAAGTCATTCAGAGATGATTTACAGAAATCTCTATATCGTAGTTTAGGTCTGCTGATTTGTCTTTTTCCGTGTTTTAGTTCACCATATAGTATTTGTTTAGGGCATGCATTTTTCTTCCATTCGCTGGAAGTGCCCCAGCCATTTTAGTCTTCGACATCTGAGCATCGACATGATTGTTGGGGTCTTAGCACGTTGCAGGACAGTTAAGTTGATTATTTTGTCCTGCCATTTAATGTGCTTTATTCTGCGGAGACATCGCATGTGGAAGATGTTTAGTCTTTTTCGTGATTTGAGTTTGTTGTCCAGGTTTCAGATCCATATAATAGTGTGCTAAGCACACAAGTTTGATATATTAAGAGTTTAGTCTTTAGTGTTAGTTTCGTGTTGTTTTAAGCCCTTTCTGTGAGTTTGCAGAAAGTCGTAGCTGCCTTACCAATTGGGCTGTTTATTTCATCAAAAGAGAAGTGGTTTGCGTAATTGTGGATCCAAGATACGTGAATTTCTGAACTGATTCTAGTGGGCAATCTTTTAAAGTGATTAATATAGGTTTGATATCACCTCGACTTAGTACTACTGTTTTCTGAACACTAATTGACAGTGAAAAAGGTCGCATGCTTTGTCCAGTTTTTTTTTAATCAGCGATTGTAGAGTGACTTCACTATGGATGACTGCATTGTCAGCAAATAAAAGTTCTTTAAGTAGGGCAACATTTTGTTTTTGTTTTTGCTCTTAGTCGTGTTAAGTTGAAGAGTGAGCCATCTGATCTTGTGCGAATGTAAATGTCCCATGAACTGATTTTGAAGGTGTAATTTAGAAGGGCAGCAAAAAATATACAAAAAAGGGTGGGGGCGAGGACACATCCATATTTTACTCCGTCGTTAACTTTTTAAACTCTCTGATGAACTCCCATGAAAGTGGATTTTAGCATTTCTGTTTTCATGAAAGGACATAATCAGCTTAAGTAATTTAGGTGGGCAGCCTATGCTTTCTAACACCCTGTAGAGCCCATCTCTATTTACTAATTCGAAGGCCTTTGTGAGATCCACAAAGACAATATAGAGCGACATATTTTGTTCTCGACATTTTTCTTGTAATTATCTAAGTGTGAAAATCATGTCTATAGTTGATCTTTCGGCTCTGAAGCCGCGATGAGACTCGGGAAGAATGTGTTCTGCAAGTCTATGCAGGCGTTGAAGTATTATTATCGTAAAAGGCTTGCCGGCTGTGCTAAGGAGAGATGCCTTTATTGGATGGGGTTTTTAACGTGCATCGAAAGCACTCTGGACCTCTTATTTTTTTCCCCCGTTTTTCGAGAGGGCTAGACATCGAATCTCACTACCCAGAGAGGGCTAGACATTGAATCTCACTACCTAGAGAGGGCTAGACATCGAATCTCACTACCCAGAGAGGGCTAGACATCGAATCTCACTACCCAGAGAGGGCTAGACGTCGAATCTCACTACCCAGAGAGGTCTAGACATCGTATCTCACTACCAAGAGAGGGCTAGACATCGAATCTCACTACCCAGAGAGGGCTAGACATCGAATCTCACTACCCAGAGAGGGCTAGACATCGAATCTCACTACCCAGAGAGGGCTAGACATCGAATCTCACTACCCAGAGAGGGCTAGACATCGAATCGCACTACCCAGAGAGGGCTAGACATCGAATCTCACTACCAAGAGAAGGCTAGACATCGAATCTCACTACCAAGAGAGGGCTAGACATCGAATCTCAGTACCAAGAGAGGGCTAGACATCGAATCTCACTACCCAGAGAGGGCTAGACATCGGATCTCACTACCCAGAGACCAGGGAAAGGTTAAGCCGCGGATTCGATTTTATTTATATTTTTAAAAATTTTCCACAGCCTATAGTGAGAATCGAACCTCGGACCTTCTTGTCTAAAGGTCGACGTTTTACCCCTAGATCACCCAGTCCGGTTCGAACTTGGTTAAAGCCCAAGCCCTTCCCCTACGACCCCCCCCCCCCACCCCCTCACCCCCTATCTAACAGAACTGTTCTTTTTCACACATACCACCCTCATAAAATTGCTGCACCTCAGGTTTTGAAACGACACCTACCTATCCTACACTCAAATCCCACCACTCATCTTCTACTCTCAGCCACCCCCCACCCCCGCCAACACCCCCCCCTTTTTCCCCTTGGTTAGGAGCAATATCCGCAACCCAAGCCAGGGCCTGAGGAGCACGCCCCGTTATAACATGCCATGTAGTACGTGCCAATTTGTACTACATACTCATCAAGTCCTTTTCCCATATGGTTCGTTTGAGATTCGGGAAAGCTCCACTTGCGTGTCTCATCATCATCATCATCGGGTGCATCTCCGTAACAAAGGTTGGCTACCATGGAGTGCCATTCTGCTCTGTCTCTTGCTTTGATGGCGCAGGTTGTCGCAGGCTGATTTGTCCATTTTTTTATGTTACTCATCCATGTTAGTCTTGGTCTGCCTCTGCCTCTTTTACCTTGTATTTTCCCCTCCAAGATTACTTTTAGTAGGCTGCTGTGTCTTTTAACATGGCCCAAAATCGCATTTGTCTTGTTCTAATTGTGTTTAGTAGTTCTCTTTTCATTTTTATTTGTTTTAAGACTTCATCGTTTGTCTTCTTTTCCTTCCATCCAATTCTACCTATTCTTCTATGTATCCACATTTCAAAGACTTCAATTCTCTGTTCTGTTTTCTTGTGTAATGTCCATTTTTCTGCACCATTCTTAGTTTTAGCCCTTGGGTTATTTGTTTTGATGTTAGTATATTTTTCATAACATTAAAATTAGTTTTTGCCATTCCTATTCTTTTGTTTATTTCAGTTGTACTTTTTTCCATCACTGGTTATAGTATCTTGCGTATCTAGGAATCTTATATACGCTATAATCTGTCACCCCTGTCTTCAAACGTAAATTGACCAAATGGGTAGACGTTTGGTAGATAGAGTCCATGAACTCCTGTACAACAAGGAATGCGATTCCAGCACTCCTGTCTCGTCCCATTTCAGATTTCCAGACCACGATACCTCTGAAGACTTCCGGGTCAATGGAATCGTCTCTTGCTCCTCAGAAACACAGTCTGTTTGCTTTGGAGAGCCAACTTATAGCCCGCTTTGGAACTTTCCATCAATGAGGGCTAAACTTTTTTTTTCATTCTTTCCTTTAATTACTGACCTCCCCTTTTATTCTCGTATCTCCTGTCTTTCTTCCCACTTGACAACTCTGCTTTCTCTTTTCCAGCTGACCATTATTTTGTTTTGCTCTTTTTTGGCCTTCTTTTGGCCTCTCTGATCTATTGGCCATTTATCACGTGACCAACAGACATTTTGGTCCAGGCCACTTCCGCTTCCGGTCATTCACATCATCCTTTTCACTCAGCTAAATAAGTACTTTCTTTGTGTTTGTGTTATTGTATTATATTTATTATATTATACCTGATGAAGGATTTTGCAGAAACATCTTTGTTTGTCTCGTCTCTCCTTAGGTTAAGCTGCATAACACAATTTTATCTTTTGTTATTTTATATATTTTCTGCAGCTCTACTCAAGTTGTCGATTAATATTTGGTGTATTGTATACAATATAATATATTATATATAAATGCTTATTCCCATTTTTATAAAGGACAATGACGATGAGAAATGAACGTCAAGCGAATGCAAAACACAGAAGCAGGTAACAAAACTGAAACAGTTAACAGTTCTGTAATTTTCGGTCGTCAACCTTCACGCTTGCGCATGTAAGTGAAGAAGACAAAGAAATTAAGCGGAAAATACAAACAAATCAATGCCTTTATTAAAGATAAGAAAGGAAATGTGTTTATCAATATAAGGGAACAAACGAAGATGTTGAAGGAGCACTTTGAAGAACTCTTGAATAGACCAGGCCCAAATAACCCTCCAGATATACTACTAGCAGAAGAAGAGTTACACGTTAACTGTGGAAAGCCAATGAAGGACGATAGGACACACATTACGGAAGCCAACTACGAGTATTACACAACATGCCCTTTTCTGGAATCCCATGGAAAAAAACAAGGAGCAAGACCAAAATATTCTTGGAGAAGACAGATGGAAGCAGAGGTAAAGATGGTGGGGAAGACATGGAATGGACTGAAAAATATGGCAAGAAACAGAACGGCTTGGAAAGTGTTTGTTGAAGACCTATGCTCCACAGGGAGCTGAACATGTTTATTGAAGACCTATGCTCCACTGGGAGCTGAAGGTGTTTGTTGAAGACCTATGCTCCACAAGGAGATAAAAGTGTTTGTTAAAGACCTATGCTCCAAAGGTAGCTGAACGTGTTTATTAAAGACCTATGCTTCACAGGGAGCTGAAAGTGATTATTGAAGACCTATGCTCCACAGGGAGCTGAAAGTGTTTATTGAAGACCTATGCTCCACAGGGAGCTGAAAATGTTTATTGAAGACCTATGCTCCACAGGGAGCTGAAAATGTTTATTGAAGACCTATGCTCCAAAGGGAGCTGAAAGTGTTTATTGAAGACCTATGCTCCACAGGGAGCTGAAAGTGTTTATTGAAGACCTATGCTCCACAGGGAGCTGAAAGTGTTTATTGAAGACCTATGCTCCACAGGGAGCTGAAAGTGTTTATTGAAGACCTATGCTCCACAGGGAGCTGAAAGGCAGAAGAAGCAGAACATGCATGCTTCACCACATTGGGGGTTATGCAGACCGGCATGAGAACCTCTGACTCTGATACCAGTGTGTGTTTACATTGCATCCGATGTTATTGATTTTTCCAGAGGATGCCTTGATCCTGAAGCTGGTGGCGCACACGATGAAACAGTGGGTCGTATATTATGTGTTTTTTTTTTGTTTGTTTGATCCATTTGTTTTCCATGTTTCCGGCTGTTACGACTTATACATACATAGACATACACATACACATACACAAACAAATGGTGAGGAACTAGTTGTGTTTGAGATAAGGATATGTGAAAGATGTTGCCGAGGGTTAATGAGAATATGTGGGCGAAGTTATGAGGTAGTTAATTGTTTAGAAACTTCGTCGTGAATGCCAGAAAGGAATGTTCTTTGAAACTGAAGACGAATTGATCGCGGAATAGCATCCAGGATAAGTGACATAATTACCCCAGTATATATATATGTCTATATATCTATCTATGTCTCTCTTTATGGATTTGTCTTCAGAATCGTTCTTCCAGTCTTGCTTTCCGAGAAATCTCTTCATCGCGTTATTCCTTTATCGCTCTATCTCTATCTTTATCTCTGCTCATTTCTCCCTTTCTGAAAACCTATCTATATTTTCTTTCCTTCAATATTTTGAGAGCTTTCAACACGTTTAATTTCCATTCTATGAAATGTTTCTCTCTCTCTCTCTCTGACTCTTTCTTTGTATCTATTAAATTTCTTATTTTCTATCTTTATTCTCTCTCTCTCTCTCTTTCTCTCTCTCTCTCTCTCCCTCTATTTCTGTTTTTCTAAGAAATGTCTCTTTTCTCTCTCTGCCCATTTCTTAGTATCTACGAAGTTTACAATTTCTCTTTCAATCTCTCTCTCTCTCTCTCTCTCTCTCTCTCTCTCTCTCTCTCTCTCTCACTCTGTGTCGCTTTCTTTGTCATCCTTAGATCACGTAGCCCGCCTGAAAGATTTTCTGTCTCTAGCCAGATCTCCAACACAACGTTGCATTCACCACAGTCCGTCTGAAAGATTCCCTGTCTTTAGCCAGATCTCCAACAGAACGTTGCATTCACCACAGCCCGCCTGAAAGATTCTCTGTCTCTAGCCAGATCTCCAACAGAATGTTGCATTCACCACAGTCCGTCTGAAAGATTCCCCGTCTTTAGCCAGATCTCCAACAGAACTTTGCATTCACCACAGCCCGCCTGAAAGATTCTCTGTCTCTAGCCAGATCTCCAACAGAATGTTGCATTCACCACAGTCCGTCTGAAAGATTCTCTGTCCCTAGCCAGATCTCCCACAGAACGTTGCATTCACCACAGCCCGCCTGAAAGATTCTCTGTCCCTAACCAGATCTCCCACAGAACGTTGCATTCACCACAGCCCGCCTGAAAGATTCTCTGTCCCTAGCCAGATCTCCCACAGAACGTTGCATTCACCATAGTCCGCCTGAAAGATTCTCTGTCCCTAGCCAGATCTCCCACAGAACGTTGCATTCACCATAGCCCGCCTGAAAGATTCTCTGTCTCTAGCCAGATCTCCCACAGAACGTTGCATTCACCACAGCCCGTCTGAAAGATTCTCTGTCTCTAGCCAGATCTCCCACAGAACGTTGCATTCACCACAGCCCGTCTGAAAGATTCTCTGTCTCTAGCCAGATCTCCCACAGAACGTTGTCTTCACCACAGCCCGTCTGAAAGATTCTCTGTCTCTAGCCAGATCTCCCACAGAACGTTGCATTCACCACAGCCCGTCTGAAAGATTCTCTGTCTCTAGCCAGATCTCCCACAGAACGTTGCATTCACCACAGCCCGTCTGAAAGACTCTCTGTCTCTAGCCAGATCTCTCACAGAACGTTGCATTCACCATAGTCCGCCTGAAAGATTCTCTGTCTTTAGCCAGATCTCCCACAGAACGTTGCATTCACCATAGCCCGCCTGAAAGATTCTCTGTCTCTAGCCAGATCTCCCACAGAACGTTGCATTCACCACAGCCCGTCTGAAAGATTCTCTGTCTCTAGCCAGATCTCCCACAGAACGTTGCATTCACCACAGCCCGTCTGAAAGATTCTCTGTCTCTAGCCAGATCTCCCACAGAACGTTGCATTCACCACAGCCCGTCTGAAAGATTCTCTGTCTCTAGCCAGATCTCCCACAGAACGTTGCATTCACCACAGCCCGTCTGAAAGATTCTCTGTCTTTAGCCAGATCTCCCACAGAACGTTGCATTCACCACAGCCCATCTGAAAGATTCTCTGTCTCCAACCAGATTTCCCACAGAACGTTGCATTCACCACAGTCCGTCTGAAAGATTCTCTGTCTTTAGCCAGATCTCCCACAGAACGTTGTATTCACCACAGTCCGTCTGAAAGATTCTTTGTCTCTAGCCAGATCTCCCACAGAACGTTGCATTCACCACAGCCCGTCTGAAAGATTCTCTGTGTCCAATCAGATCTCCAACAGAACGTTGCATTCACCACAGCCCGTCTGAAAGATTCTCTGTGTCCAACCAGATCTCCCACATAACGTTGCGTTCATCACAGCCTGTCTGAAAGATTCTCTGTATTTAGCCAGATCTCCCACAGAACGTTGCATTCACCACAGTCCTTCTGAAAGATTTTCTGTATTTAGCCAGATCTCCCACAGAACGTTGCATTCACCACAGTCCGTCTGAAAGATTCTCTGTATTTAGCCAGATCTCCCACAGAACGTTGCATTCACCACAGTCCGTCGAAAAGATTTTCTGTATCTAGCCAGATCTCCAACAGAACGTTGCATTCACCACAGTCCGTCTGAAAGAATTTATGTCTCTAGCCAGATCTCCCACAGAACGTTGCATTCACCACAGCCTGTCCGAAAGATTCTCTGTCTCTAGCCAGATCTCCAACATAGCTTTGCGTTCATCACAGCTCGTCTGAAAAATTATCTGTATTTACCCAGTTCTCCCACAGAACGTTGCATTCACCACAGTCCGTCTGAAAGATTCTCTGTCTCTAGCCAGATCTGCCACTACTTCTGTTGTCATCTTCAAAGTCTCCTTGATGTATTGAAACTACCTTTTTCTTGGTCTGTCCTTGATGCGCTGCCCAGGAGCCATGACTTCCATTATTGTTCTTTCCAGCTCGCTGTGTCTTTTGGCATGGCCATAGTATTTTAATTTACTCTGGGGAGTGACATTTATGAACCATTTCTTTTAAATGTATACATCTTTTATTATGTTCTAATTACTTTTTTTTTCATTACCCAGTATCTTTAAGATTTTTCTGTGGCATTTTGTTTCGAATTAATCGATTTTCTTCCGTGCTGTTTGGGAGATTGTCCATGATTCACAATCATTTGTCTGTTTTTAATCTATTAAATAAAAAACAAAGTGGAATGTTAAATTAAAAAAATAAAGAGGAAAACAGATAGAAGAGTAATAATAAATAGAAGACAAAATGATGAGAAGAAAAAGTACACGAGGGAAGAGGCGATATAAGGAGTAGAATAAAATGAAGACGAACGAGGAAGAAATAAATGAAGAAGAAGAAGAAGGATGGGGAAAAGAAAATAAGAATAAAAGATAAATAATCAGAAAAATACTACATTTATAAAAATAAATATTATATTTCTTATTATTTATCTTTTCTTTTTTTTCTTTTTCTTCTTCACATCCTTCTTTTTCTTCTACATGTATTTCTTCTTCGTTCGTCTTCATATTTTCTTTTCTTTCTAACGCCTTTTCCTCCGTGTACTATTCATTCATGATCAAGTAACAGGCCTGCTGACGTAGGTGATCATGTCTCTCCACAACTTTCGATTTCGACAGTTATTTATCATCTGTTGTTGACTTTCTGCCAAGTCATTCTCTTAAGCTGTTTGTTATCTTTTCTCTTTGCTTCCCTCTATCTCTTCGTCCCTCAAATTTCCCAGTTGTTACAATGTATTCCAGCTGTTCTCTTCTCATTACATGGCCAAAAAATGACGATTGTTTCTTCCTAATATTGGAAATTAGCTCTCTTTTTGCTTTGGCCTCTTTCAGAACATTTTCATTACTCTTCTTAGCTGTCCATGGTATTCTCAACATTCTTCTATAAAACCGCATATCTACAGACTCCAGTGATTTCCTTGTCTGTTATCCTATTGTCTAGTACAACCTACGGCTGCCCAGCTGCTGCCTCGCAGGTCTGCCCGGGAGAGTAAAAGGCTAAGGGAGGATACCCTCAAGTAAAACAACCCCACTGCCTTGTGGGTGAGAATTTTTAGTTAAAAGCTAGATAAATAACATCAGAAATAGAATCCAGAGGTCACTGACGAAGCAACATAGTGACTTAAACTCTGCTCATGACATAACTATCCTTTCACTTGATCATCAACAGATGTATTGTAAAATAAGCATACCTGATGACAGATCACAACAGCTGGGAGTGAAAATAAATAGAGATAAGTCAAAAATTATTAGAATTAATGTAGTTGGCAATAACCAAATAACAATAGGAGAAATACCCATACTAGACGTACAATCTTACTTATATCTGGACAGTAATATAAATAAAGAAGGAGGAACAGAGAGTAATATCAGAATAAGGAAACACAAAGCAAAAGGAGCACTGTTTGCTATACTAAACTTATGGAAATACAAAGAAATTAGGTTATGTACAAAAATAAAAATGTCCGATTGCATTGTTAAGTCAGTCCTAATATGGCTGTGAAACATGTAGAACAAAAAATAGAATCTTGAAGATACAGACTTTCATTATTTGATGCTTCCGCAGAATAAAAGGATGGAAATGCTGGACAAAATCACTAACATAGAATCATGGAGATGTACCAGTCAAATACCAGTAGATAAAGAGATACAACGAAGACGATGGCGCTGGATAGGGCACACATTGCGGAAGCCCACTGAAAGTATTACACGACATGGCCTATTTTTTTTTATCCCCAAGGAAAAAGATATTGAGGAACGCCATAATATTCTTGGAGAAGACAGATGGAGGCAGAGATGAAAATGATGGGGAAGACATAAAATAATCGTAAAATTATTGCAAGAAACAGAACAGCTTGGAAAGTGTTTGATGGAGACCTATGCTCCACAGGGAGTTGAAAGGAAGTAGAAAATAAAGATAAATCTAATTAATGTTCGCAATATATTTCGCTCGTTGCCGCGTTTGTTGATAATCTGGAGGAAATACTTCCCACCACCTGCCGAGACTTGCGATTACAACATCCGAGAATATGATAATAAGGGCTTTATTGACCAATCTGACATGAGTAATCGTTACCCTGTGAATGTTCGTGAATGCCTGACAGGTCACGTGCAACGTGACAAGGGTAGTAATAGGTAACTCTATATAATAATATTACCCAATTAACCTTCATAGGTCAGGCTTCAGGAAGTTGGCAGGATTCTACCTCCAAAATGGTAATAGATACGTGAGGGTGTAAACAGTTACGCCACAATTCCCAATTCTAGTTTTGCTTGAAGGTTTCTGTAGATGGTCAAATAATGGAAAGATAATCAATAACCTAATATGTGCTGATGGTACTGTATTATTAGCAGAAAATCCTGAAGATCTACAATTACTTCATGAAATAAACATGATAGCAAAAAATATGGATTAGATAGGAATATTAAAAAAAAAACCAAAAACAATGATCATAAACAAAGTAATAGGAAAATCTATGAGCAGAGCTTCGCAGGAGGGTGCAATCATTGAAGCGAACTCCTACCCTTCGTCGATCAAATGTGTTAATACCATTTGATTCAAAACCTACAAGTGAATATCAAAGTTGAAAGAATAGAACTGGACACTGTTCAGAGCTACTTCTACATTGGACATACTATAACCAGTGATGGAAAATGTAAGACTGAAATAATCAAAAGAATAGGAATGGTAAAAAAGCCATTTTAATGTAAATTTTATTTTAGAAGCAGAACGATTAGACATTGATAGTTTAGGCATATCAAAGACAAGATGGAAAGAATGTGGGTACATCATCATCGTCGAGTGCCATCTCCACAAGGAAGGTTGGCTACCATGGAGCGCCATTCTACTCTGTCTCTTGCTTTGATGGTGCAGGTTGTTATAGGCTGGTTTGTTCATGTGGGTAATAGATAAATGAGGTGGGTACACAGAGAACGAAAAATATACATTTATATATTCAGGCAGCACAACATAATATCAAAGAGGTGTAGGAATACTAATAAAAAAAAAGAACTACAAAAATATATAAGTACTCACTGGACATACAATGATATTATTATACTACTCAAAATGAAAGCAAAACCATTCGACCAAGCAATATTACAGACATATGCACCTACTCAAGTCTATCTATCGATCTATTGATCTTTCGAGCCGTAGCGGGCTCACAGGGCGAAAGACCCAGATACTCTTTCTCTTATCTAAATTTTTATTCTAGCAGTTTTCAATTTTTGTAAAGATCGTTTATCAAGTCTCGCCATTTCTCTCTGTTCTGTGCAAGCGACTCTATTTCATTGAGGGAGCCGATTCCTGCTGCTCTTGCCTCTCTGATCAATGTTCTTCTCAGTGCCACTGGGGCGGCGTACTTTCCTCCTACCTGTTGTTCCCCACACGAAGCCTTGCTTTGTTCCCCACACGAAGCCTTGCTTTGTTCCCCACACGAAGCCTTGCTTTGTTCCCCACACGAAGCCTTGCTTTGTTCCCCACACGAAGCCTTGCTTTGTTCCCCACACGAAGCCTTGCTTTGTTCCCCACACGAAGCCTTGCTTTGTTCCCCACACGAAGCCTTGCTTTGTTCCCCACACGAAGCCTTGCTTTGTTCCCCACACGAAGCCTTGCTTTGTTCCCCACACGAAGCCTTGCTTTGTTCCCCACACGAAGCCTTGCTTTGTTCCCCACACGAAGCCTTGCTTTGTTCCCCACACGAAGCCTTGCTTTGTTCCCCACACGAAGCCTTGCTTTGTTCCCCACACGAAGCCTTGCTTTGTTCCCCACACGAAGCCTTGCTTTGTTCCCCACACGAAGCCTTGCTTTGTTCCCCACACGAAGCCTTGCTTTGTTCCCCACACGAAGCCTTGCTTTGTTCCCCACACGAAGCCTTGCTTTGTTCCCCACACGAAGCCTTGCTTTGTTCCCCACACGAAGCCTTGCTTTGTTCCCCACATGAAGCCTTGCTTTGTTCCCCACACGAAGCCTTGCTTTGTTCCCCACACGAAGCCTTGCTTTGTTATTCGGTTATTATCTCTCCTCATCACATATCATCACTGAAGACTATACAGATGAACAAATAGAGGCATAATATGAAAATATAAATCAATGTATGAAGGAAGTGAAATCTTTGAACATCTTGATTGTAACGGGTGATATGAATGCTAAAATAGGAAAAGGTAGATATAAAAACATTATAGGAAATCATGATTTAGGAAACCTTTTCTTTTTTATTTCGCTCACTCTGGTCATTAGCTGATGTTACACTCACAATTATTCTCAAGGTTTCATTATCACTCCGGGGACTAAATGAGAAGATAAAGAAATATAAAGAGAATTAGTCAAATTTGAGTGAATTTAGCTATTTAATAAAATAGGACATACGTACAGGAAAAATTAACTGGAGGAGGAGTAGTACAGAGTAAAAAGTTGAAAGATTCTGTGAACGATCAGTATTCATATTTTGCTTTGGGTTTTGTGAAGATGAGCGGAGCGGATAAGGAAATGCTGTGATTGTCGTGCCGCTACCTCTTGATAGACAAACTGAAAGTTTCAGCGAGAGATGGTTCAGTGGTTGCAATGAATAAAGTCGATCACTCAAGCAGTGAGACGTCCGTTCATTTCACGGTCGGATCTAAGGATTAATAGGTGAGTTGCTCTATCTGTCAGGGATCCGGGATTAAGTTTAGTTGCTCTATCTGTCAGGGATCTGGGATTAAGTTAAGTTGCTCTATCTGTCAGGGATTTGGGATTAAGTTAAGTTGCTCTATCTGTCAGGGATCTGGGATTAAGTTTAGTTGCTCTATCTGTCAGGGATCTGGGATTAAGTTAAGTTGCTCTATCTGTCAGGGATCTGGGATTAAGTTAAGTTGCTCTATCTGTCAGGGATCTGGGATTAAGTTTAGATGCTCTTTCTGTTAGGGATCTGGGATTAAGTTAAGTTGCTCTATCTGTTAGGGATCTGGGATTAAGTTTAGTTGCTCTATCTGTTAGGGATCTGGGATTAAGTTAAGTTGCTCTATCTGTCAGGGATCTGGGATTAAGTTTAGATGCTCTATCTGTTAGGAATCCGGAATTAAGTTAAGTTGCTCTATCTGTTAGGGATCTGGGATTAAGTTAAGTTGCTCTATCTGTTAGGAATCCGGGATTAAGTTAACTTGCTCTATCTGTTAGGAATCCGGGATTAAGTTAAGTTGCTCTATCTGTTAGGGATCTGGGATTAAGTTAAGTTGCTCTGTCTGTTAGGGATCTGGGATTAAGTTAAGTTGCTCTATCTGTTAGGGATCTGGGATTAAGTTAAGTTGCTATATTTGTTAGGGATCTGAGATTAAATTTAGATGCTCTATCTGTTAGAAATCCGGGATTAAGTTTAGTTGCTCTATCTGTCAGGGATCTGGGATTAAGTTAAGTTGCTCTATCTGTTAGGGATCTGGGATTAAGTTAAATTGCTCTGTCTGTTAGGGATCTGGGATTAAGTTTAGTTGCTCTATCTGTTAGAGATCTGGGATTAAGTTAAGTTGCTTTTTCTGTTAGGGATCCGGGATTAAGTTAAGTTGCTCTATCTGTTAGGAATCCGGGATTAAGTTAAGTTGCTCTATCTGTTAGGAATCCGGGATTAAGTTAAGTTGCTCTATCTGTTAGGGATCCGGGATTAAGTTTAGTTGCTCTATCTGTTAGGGATCTGGGATTAAGTTAAGTTGCTCTATCTGTTAGGAATCTGGGATTAAGTTTAGATGCTCTATCTGTTAGGAATCCGGGATTAAGTTTAGTTGCTCTATCTGTTAGGAGTCTGGGATTAAGTTTAGTTGCTCTATCTGTTAGGAATCCGGGATTAAGGTAAGTTGCTCTATCTGTTAGGGATCCGGAATTAAGTTAAGTTGCTCTATCTGTTAGGAATCTGGGATTAAGTTTAGTTGCTCTCTCTGACAGGGATCTGGGATTAAGTTAAGTTGCTCTATCTGTCAGGGGTCTGGGATTAAGTTTAGTTGCTCTATCTGTCATGGATCTAGGATGCAGCTTGTCCATTGATCGTTGTCTCCAATCCTATTTCTGATCTGTAAGAGTTTTCTATGTGGTTGGAGAATGGAAGTTGCATGCACAGTACGTTCGCCACGACATGGTCTGCTCAGCTTTCATTTCGCTAGTCGCATTTTAGCTTCATTTTTACACTCCCGTGATGAGAATCTGCATACTACACTCCGACAGCATTGGACAAACAGATTTAATTATCAGCATTGGACAAACAGATTTAATTATCAGCATTAGACAAACAGATTTATTTATCAGCCTTGAACAAACAGATTTAATTATCAGCATTGGACATCATCATTATCGAGTGCCGTCTCCGCAACGAAGGTTGGCTACCATGGAGCGCCATTCTGCTCTGTCTCTTGCTTTGATGGTGCAGGTTGTCACAGGCAGATTTGTTCATCTTTTGATGTTATTCGTCCATGTTAGTCTTGGTCAGCCTCTGCCTCTTTTACCGTGTATTTTCCCCTCCAGGATTACTTTTAGTAGACTGTTGTGCCTTTTAACATGGCCCAAAAATCGCATTTGTCTTGTTTGAATTGTGTTTAGTAGTTCTCTTTTCGTTTTTAGTTGTTTTAAGATTTCATCATTTGTTTTCTTTTCCTTCCATCCAATTCTACCTATTCTTCCATATATCCACAATTCAAAGGCTTAAATTCCTTGTTCTGTTTTCTTATCTAATGTCCATGTTTCTGCACCATATAGGAATATTGAGAAGATGTAACATTTTGCTATTCTTAGTTTTAGCCCTGGTGTTATTTGTTTTGATGTTAGTCTGTCCGTCATGACATTAAAATTACTTTTTGCTATTCCTATTCTTTTGTTTATTTCAGTTGTACATTTTCCATCACTGGTTATAGTATGTCCAAGGTAGTTGTAGTTCTGAACTGTCTCCAGGTCTATTCCTTCAATTTTGATATCCACTTGTGGGTTTTGAGTATTTCCTTTGTTTATGATAATAGTTTTAGTCTTTTTGATATTCATATCTAGTCCATATTTTGTGCTTATCATGTTTATTTCATTAAGTAATTGTTGTAGATCTTTATGATTTTCTGCTAGTAGTAAAGTATCGTCAGCATATCTTAGGTTATTGATTATCTTTCCATTAATTTGTAGGCCTGTCATCTCTATGATGTTTTTTTTTTTAATTTGTTCAGTGTATAGATTGAACAAGCTTGGTGATAGGATGCATCCCTGTCTTACTCCTCCTTTTATATCAATGGGTGTAGAGTTCTCATTGTTTTAATTTATTATTGCTGTTTGCTCCCAGTATAGATTACATATTAATCATATAACCATGTCATCTAGATGTATCTCTTTTAGGCATTCTATAAGTTGTTTGTGGTGTACTCTATCAAAAGCTTTGTGTAGTCTATGAAGCAGGCATATATTGGTTTGTTTACTTCTGTGTACTTTTCGATTAATGTTCTCAAGTAGAATATGGCTTCTTTTGTCCCGCCATTTTTCCTAAATCCACATTGCTGCTCATCTAATTCAGTATTGATTTTATTCTGAATCCTTCCTTGTATAACTTTTAGCAAGATTTTTGTAACATGGCTCATTAGGCTTATTGTTCTAAAGTCACTGCATCATTCTTTTTAGGCAATGCAATGAAAGTTGATGTTTTTAGTTCATTTGGTATGTATCCTGTGTGGTATATGTCGTTTCATATGTCTGTAATCACTTCAATGCCAAAATCTTCTAGTGCGTGTATCATCTCTATCTGTATGCTGTCAAGTCCTGCTGCTTTTCCCTTTTTCATTGTTTTTATAGCTTTTACCACCTCAGATTTTAAAATTTTATAGCCTGATGTACATTTTATAACTGGTTTCTTGTCCCTTTGATCATGAAATAGTTCTGTTCTATATTCCTGCCATCTATCTATAATATCTTTATTGTCTGTTAGCATTTTTCCTTTTTTGTCTGCAATGCATCCACCTTCTGTGGCTTTTGTATTTGTATTAGTCATTCTCTTTATTTCTGTGTGCATTCCTCTTAAGTCTTGTTTGCTTTCCATAGTTTTGGCAGCATGGGACAAACAAATTTAATTATCAACATTGGATAAACAGATTTAATTATCAACATTGGACAAACACATTTAATTATCAACATTGGACAAACATATATAATTATCAGCACTGGACAAACAGATTTAATCATCATAACTTGGACAAGCAGATTTAATTATCAACATTGGACAAACAGATCTAATTATCAACATTGGACAAACATATATAATTATCAGAACTTGGACAAACAGATTTAATTATCAGCACTGGACAAACAGATTTAATTATCAACATTGGACAAACATATATAATTATCAGAACTTGGACAAACAGATTTAATCATCATAACTTGGACAAGCAGATTTAATTATCAACATTGGACAAACAGATTTAATTATCAACATTGGACAAACATATTTAATCATCATAACTTGGACAAACAGATTTAATTATCAGAACTTGGACAAGAAGATTTAATTATCAACATTGGACAAACAGATTTAATTATCAACATTCGACAAACAGATTTAATTATCAACATTGGACAAACAGATTTAATTATCAACATTGGACAAACAGATTTAATTATCAAAATTGGACAAACATATATAATTATCAGAACTTGGACAAACAGATTTAATCATCATAACTTGGACAAGCAGATTTAATTATCAACATTGGACAAACAGATTTAATTATTAGCATTTCAGTAAAATTTCTCATCCATCGCTGCCGCGGATTTCAGGGAGGCTTTATTGATGAAGTTAGTAAATGGTTGCTTTTATTCCCCCTCAAGAACTAGAGATGGTGTTGCTTGTAAAGAGAAATACATAGAGAATGGTGGAGAAAAGGAGAGGGCGATACAAATCGGTAGAGAAGTAGAACAAGTTGGCCATAATACAACACATCCGTATGTCCATAATTAATCAATGAGAGAAAGAAGACAGGATAGAAAAACCATCTGTGATGTTAGTACAATGACCCTGACACACACTCGTCAAATAGTCACACGCTCCTGGGACGTGCCAACGTGTATTTAATAAGGATGCACGTGCACCAAACAGCGGGCCAGACTCTGGATCTCCTTTGTTCTGTAGTAGGGATGACTCGTGGCATTTTTGTTCATGTTATGTCGGCACGCGATGACCCATCGAGCTAGACTAGAATCCGAATGGCGAATTTAATCATCATTTCTGCTCTGAAATATAAAAAAAATCGGTATAATATTAGACAGTTTTATTCTTGTACTTTCGTTTATTTGAAGTTGATGACATGAGGATGGTTTGACAAGAGGGGCTCTTCAACAGACAGCCAGCTAGAATGTATGCTACAATTATATTGTCGGAGGAATGGAATGCGGTAGAGCCGTCATACAAGACCTTTCAAAAAAACCTTCGAAAAATTGCATTAAGCGTTATTAATATGTTTACATATATAGATCTACATTTCTATCGTCTTGCAACTAGTCAACCCCAATACATTGCGTCAATACTTAGGGAATTCGACATTAAAGTGTTTAGGTAATGCGAGAAGAATGGACAACACTCGTATTCCCAAACAATTACCGTATGGAGAACACAGGAATAGAAAGAGGCCAATACTGAGATCAATCCTGTGATATACATATTTTGCAGGGCTTCCTTGAGAGAATTCTCTATCGGTGAAATAAAAAAAATAAATTTAAAAAACTGGGGGAAAATGGCGACAGATCGTTGCATATGAAGACCAACAGTAATAACCGGAGTAGTAACATTCTATGACGTAGTGATGTTGAAATCAGACGAAAAAAGACGTGGGTCAAAGATGAGACCAGGCACCACAAATGCATCGTATTCATTCTGCAGTTGGATCTGTTTATCCAATATTGGCAGATTAAGCCATGAGAGAAGCTGTTCAGTAAAACAGCAACCAGCAAAAGACACTAATATATTACCAAACTTTTGACAAATTATGATTGCATGCTACCAACCGTCTGACTAGATGTGACATCGAAATATACTGGACGTGGCATCAAAGGAGATTAGACCTGACAATGACAAGGATTAGACGAGACAACGACTGAGATTAGACGCTACAGTGACTGGGATTAGACGAGACAATGACAGAGATTAGACGAGACAACGACTGAGATTAGACGAGACAATGACTGGGATTAGACGGACAATGACTGGGATTAGACGGACAATGACTGGGATTAGACGGACAATGACTGGGATTAGACGGACAATGTCTGGGATTAGACGAACAATGTCTGGGATTAGACGAGACAACGACTGAGATTAGACGAGACAACGACTGAGATTAGACGAGACAACGACTGAGATTAGACGAGACAACGACTGAGATTAGACGAGACAACGACTGAGATTAGACGAGACAATGACTGGGATTAGACGGACAATGACTGGGATTAGACGAGACAACGACTGAGATTAGACGAGACAACGACTGAGATTAGACGAGACAACGACTGAGATTAAACGAGACAATGACTCGGGTTAGACGAGACAACGACTGAGATTAGACGAGACAACGACTGAGATTAGACGAGACAACGACGGAGATTAGACGAGACAACGACTGTGATTAGACGAGACAACGACTGAGATTAGACGAGACAACGACTGAGATTAGACGAGACAACGACTGAGATTAGACGAGACAGCGACTGAGATTATACGAGACAGCGACTGAGATTATACGAGGCAACAACTGAGATTAGACGAGACAACGACTGAGATTGTACGAGACAACGACTGAGATTAGACGAGACAACGACTGAGATTAGACGAGACAATGACTTGGATTAGACGGACAATGACTGGGATTAGACGGACAATGACTGGGATTAGACGCGACAATGACTGGGATTAGACGGACAATGACTGGGATTAGACGGACAATGACTGGGATTGGACGCGACAATGACAGAGATTAGAGGAGACAATTACTGGGATTAGACGCGACAATGACAGAGATTAGAGGAGACAGTGACTGGGATTAGACACGACAATGACTGAGATTAGACGCGACAATGACTGGGATTAGAGGAGACAATTACTGGGATTAGACGCGACAATGACAGAGATTAGAAGAGACAATGACTGGGATTAGACGCGACAATGACAGAGATTAGAAAAGACAATGACTGGGATTGGACGCGACAATGACTTGGTTTAGATGTGACAATCAGTGACACTTTTCTTCTCTTTTCTATTTACTTGATGATTATCCTTTCTCGTCATGTGCATTTAAAACGGCGTTAGCGTACATGTTATAGAAAATGTTACGTCTTTCGGACCAGACCATCCGACTTTGTAACGACGTTTTCTTTCATTCTTCGATTCTTACTCTCTTTGCTAAATTAGCATATCTGTCTCCAGTGTCTGCGAGGAAGTGGAGCACGATTGTGCACCGCAAGCTGTCAACTATGAGTCGCTGACAACTAATGTCCAGTGGTTGGCATCAATAACTCTTAGGCTCACATGATAAACTCAGTCATGAGTTTCTATTCCAGGACAAGAGAGTAAAGCTATTAACTATTGAAGTTAAACTGTTAACCAATATAGTTAAACTATTATCTTTTGAAGAATAGAGTTAACTGTTATATATTGAAGAATAGAGTTAAACTATTATCTTTTGAAGAATAGAGTTAAACTATTAACTATTGAAGAATTGTTAAACTATTATCTATTGAAGAATAGAATTAAACAATTATCTATTGAAGAATAGAGTAAAATTATCAACTATTGAAGAATAGAGTAAAACTATTAATTATTGAAGAATAGAGTTAAACTATTATCTATTGAAGAATAGAGGTAAACTATTATCTATTGAAGAATAGAGTTAAACTATTACCTATTGAAGAATAGAATTAAACAATTATCTATTGAAAAATAGATTTAACCTATTAACCATTTAAGAATAGATTTAAACGATTAACTATTGAAGAATATAGTTCAACTATTAACTGTTCATTCGCAGACCATTGCAACGGGAAGTGTGTAGACAAATATAGTTCTTTAAGCAAACAGCTTTACAATAGACATGGACAACAGGGAATTGAAAATAGAACCAATAATGCTTTACGAGTGTGTAGACTGGGGACAAATCAAGAAGAAATGCGTTATGGTGACGTAAATGCTTGCTTGCTTACGTTCACCCGATGACTAAAGTATTCTAGAGTATTCGTAGACTGTAGAATTCCTCTACGTCATCCGCCCTTAAAAGGACGTTAAGTGGACGTATCTGCGTTGTGTTGTGGTTTGCAGTATAACTGTTATATTTGCGCCTTTCGGCCCAACACATCCGACTTCAGCATGACATTTTTGAGTGCCGGGTTGTCTTCCCTCTTCGATCCCTGTTCGCTTGGCCAGACTAGACAGGTTAATCTGTTACTGTAGGCACCACGGAGAGGTGGAACAGGGTCTGGATGGTTCTGGTTCACCGATCCTGGCGCAAGCCTTCAGCTGTGGGTCGCTGACAACTTCCAGCTCTGGTGACGTAAATAATACTGATGGTTTGCGTCAGGATCAGTGAACCAGAACTAATCAGAAACTACTCCACCTCTCCGTGGTGCCCTTAGAAAACGATTAACCAGTCTAATCTGGCCAATGGGGTAGTGATGAGGAAAGGGGGGGGGGGGTAACCACGTACTCAAAGATGTAAAGCGTATATCTGATGTAAGTAAAAAGTAAAGTACCCCCGTCACGCCAAGTGGCGTATAGGGAATATGGTATTCTATCCATCCATCCATCCATCCATCCATCCATCCATCCATCCATCCATCCATCCATCCATCCATCCATCCATCCATCCATCCATCCATCCATCCATCCATCCATCCATCCATCCATCCATCCATCCATCCATCCATCCATCCATCCATCCATCCATCCATCCATCCATCCATCCATCCATCTATCTATCTATCTATCTATCTATCTATCTATCTATCTATCTATCTATCTATCTATCTATCTATCTATCTATCTATCTATCTATCTATCTATCTATCTATCTATCTATCTATCTATCTATCTATCTATCTATCTATCTATCTATCTATTGTCCTTTCGAGCCGAAGACGGCACATAGGGCAGAACTACAATCTCAAAAACAGAAACCTTGCATGCCAAAATGGCACATATTGCAGAGATCACTGCTTCTAAAATGTATGGTTCTGTTTCATTAACAATGATTTTTACAATGACAGCTTGTCAAGCCATCGATCAAACTCCTTAGTCGTCTCTTACGACATGCCTGGAAGATCACAGTGTCACTATTCTTTACTTCCCTCATAATGAGGCCCCGGTAACACCCGGAGAATATGGTATTAGTGACCATAAATTTTACAGACCTTCGGCACATGATTTTTGGGGTAATGTGGTCGGTATTACGCCCGTGCCGCTTTACTTTCCCAGGAAAAAATCCGGTACCCATTAAAAGCTGGGTGAACCGGACCCCGTCTGTTGGGATCGAACCGTACCTCTTGTTCTTTGTAGTCCAGTACACTAACCACTGAGCTATCGCGGCTCCCTTATACCTGATGTGATAGGACGAAAGTCGCAAATTTCGCAATTCAACAACACAAAGCATGTAGGTTCACTTAACGTCCTTTTAAGGGCAGATGACGAAACAAACCTATCCCATCAGTCATTGGGTGAACGCAAGCATGTATACAAGGCTGGATCAAGTTACAACTTTCCAGTTAAGTAGGCTGGAGGGGATCGGGGTAGACATGTACAGTGACACAGACAAGAGGGTGTCAGTGCATAAATTAAATCAAGGACATAGACAATAGGGTATCGGATTAAATACGCCTTTGTGTTCACGTGAGGCGGACACATACAGTTTTGTACTTTAGTATGCAGTCAAGACAAGTACATGAAAACTGTGGGGCTCGGTAGCCTAGTTGGGAAAACCACTGGACTGGACTACCGATGTTCGGACAACCCGTGTTAGATTCCCGCTGGGAGCAGTGTGAATTGTTCTCGTGGTTGGAAAAAAATAAAAATACCCCCACGGTCGACCCAGTCGTTGGCAGCAATGGGTACCAGGATATTATTACCCTGGGAAGGTGAGGAATGTCGCCTCGCATCGTGAGTTTCGATGCTTGAAGCGACACTATCCAGAAATCTCCGAACATGTGGGTCGAGCACATTTGGGTGGAAACCCGCGTGCTAAAACACCGGTTCAAGTCTCGTACTTTACCTTTATCTGTGTGAACTTTAACCTTTCACTGGATAATGACAATACAAGGCGATGTGCATCTCCCATTACTTCTCCTTCCAGATGCCCTGATTGCAAATTACCGTCTTTGCATTCTTTAGTGCTTCTTCTTCTACCTTTTTAGCTCCCAGTGGAGCATAGGTCTTCAACAAACACTTTCTAAGTCGTTCTGTTTTTTTGCCATTCTTTTAAGATCATTCCATGTCTTCCCCATCATCTTCATCTCTGCTTCTGTCTGTCTTCTCCAAGAATTCATTGGTCTTCCTCTTTGTCTTTTCCCCTGGGGATTCCAAAAAAGGGTCTGTTGTGTAATACTCTTAATTGGCTTCTGTAGTGTGTGTCCTATCCAGCGCCATCGTCTTCGCTGTATCTCTTTATCCACTGATGTTTGACTGGTACATTTCCATAATTCTATGTTAGTGATTTTGTCCTGACTGACATTTCCATCCTTTTATTCTGCGTAAACATCCATTAATGAAAGTCTGTATCTTCGTGATTGTCAGTTTTGTTGTTCTCCATGTTTCACTGCCATATAATATGACCGCCTTAACATTTGAGTTGAAAATTTTTATTTTTGTATTTAACCTAATTTCTTTGGATTTCCATATGTTTCCCAGTGCAATTCTTTAGTGCTGGTAAACATAAATGTTGTCATTCATAATTTTCTCTAGATTTAATTCACCAGCTTATATAAATGCGTCCAAATTCGTCAATAGTAGAAATTCTAGGGGAAATAAAACAAACAATATTCGTTAGCACTTTGGGTGTCCGGTTAGCGCAATCGATAGGCGGTTTGCTTACCACGGCAACAGCCGGGGTTCGTATCCTGGCGAGGACACCTGGGTTTTACTAATTCCCTAAAAATTAGTACCTCTGAAGTCGGAGTAAATCTGCCTGCATGGCGAGGGGCATCCTGTAATGGGATAAAACAGACTTTACACGCAAAATTCAGTCCCACAAAATTGAGTGGGTGGGACTTCGTCAGAGGTCAAAGCTGACGAAAGCGAACGAACGAACAAACGTTAGCACTTTCAATGTCAAACATCTGTACGGCTACATCAGCACCAAGCCATTGTCTTATCGATGACGTCGCTTGATACATAATTGTTTACCGTCAATTTATTGTTTATATGCCACCACGTGCGCAACATATACTCTCAGGAAATTTCAACAAATGGTGTGCCTTTTTACAGTGATGTCCATTTCTATCTGCCTTCAAGATTTCCTAGTGAACTGCTACGCTTACTAAATCACCCATACATATATATTTATATACTGCTTTCATTGCTGACGAAGTCCCTAGAGACTAGGAACTGAATTTTGCTTGTTAATCCGTTTTATTTCGTGGCACAGGGTTCCCCCGCCGCACAGGCAGATAACTCCGTCTTCGGAGGCACTCATAATTTCTCCGTCGATTAGTAATTGACGTTTCAAACCCTGGCCTCTCTGCTGAGACCAAGAGTGGTTGCCACAGAGAGAAATCACAAATATAAATCCTAACTGCTGCAACTGGGATATGAACTAACAACGACGTCTTGAGGCCGGCGTCTTGCCTCGAGACCAACCAGTCCCCTATATATATAAAAGAAAACATTGAAACAGATGTTTGAGAAGGTTTCTAAACGTCGTATCGTATGGCAAGACAAGAAATTAAGATATTTGGGAAAAAAACAAACCAAGACCCAATCAAGTACCAGATTATGAATAGAAAATAGGGATGGATTGAAGATACACTAATAAAACATGACACGAGATGTGCACTATCATAGAACCCACAGGAAAGAGATATGTATTTTTTTAGGCTTTGTTTTTGTCGAATATTTCTCTCTTGGCGAATTCTACCAATGTTTGATACACACACACGGTCACAGAATGAACAAGTCAGGCTCACTGATCCACAGGGTTTTCCACCCTTTTTCATGAGTCTTTTCTCTTCTAAGTTTTGCCTTAGCACAGTCTCAAATGATGTTATACCATTCCTTATACGTGCTCTCCATGATGTGCGATCACTAGCCAGATGTTTCCAGCCATTTTCACGGATGGAGAAGTCATTCAGAGATGATTTACAGATATCTCTATTGGTTTGGTTTGGTTATGGAAGGCCCTGGTATCACTGCAAATGAATTAAAATCCATAATTGCTCAACCGCCCGTTCCAGTGGAATCATCCGAATTACTATCTCATCTCCCAAACAAAGAAAGGTAGCTGTAGTCCCCATAATAGCAGTATCAGCACACGTCAAAAGACATAAGGCCAAACCACACAGAAAGTGAACATAGCCAACTGTTCCCAGTCATACGACATCATCATTCATCGTAAACAATTGGAATATCGAAACATGATCAAAACGGATGAAACACACAGCTCGCGGTGTGAACAGAGCACCTAACTCAGTAGCTCCTGCAACAAAGATAGCTCTATATCGTAGTTTAACACGCTGATTTGTCTTTTTCCTTGTATCATTCTATATATTACAGCATTTTTCCAAGTTCAGGGATCTGCCCCGGTGGGGCTTATGGGACCCGAGAATTAAGGTAGCTTGTCCAGTGCAGTTGCCACGACGTGTTTAGGTTTGAGTTTTTATTCCCCCCTCCTCCCCACCTCCCCTGAGTAAAAAATATTTGAATCTACCGAGATAGATTCGAACCTGAATTCTCCTGGTTTGGAACACGACAAGTTGGTTTTTTCGACCCCCCGTTCTCCACATAAATATATCAGATATAGTTTAAAATTGTATCACAGTGATTTGCTGTTTTGAATAAAGCTAATTTTGGGGGCACTTTGACATATGCAAATGACTGTTAATTGCAGTGAAGGAAAAAAAATGTCCTTAGAGAAGAATAACACGATAGGTTTGAACTTTGAACTTTGTGAATCAATTGTCTGTTAATGTTTTTCTTTGCCTGGGGTCCCGCTGTATCGCTGCGGTTAATATCTCTAGTTTGAGGGCAATCGATTCCAGCCCCATTAAGCGAACACGAATGTAGGGATGATGAATTCTGTGAAAACAATATTAGGAAATTTGGAGGAGTAAATCAGTTTAGAAACAGGAGTAGAAAGAGTAAATCTGTTTAGAAACATGAGTAGAAGGAGTAAATCAGTTTAGAAACAGGAGTAGAAGAGTAAATCAGTTTAGAAACGGGTGTAGAAGGAGTAAATCAGTTTAGAAACAGGAGCAGAAGTAGTGAATCAGTTTAGAAACAGGAGTAGAAGGAGTAAATCAGTTTAGAAACAGGAGCAGAAGTAGTGAATCAGTTTAGAAACAGGAGTAGAAGGAGTAAATCAGTTTAGAAACAGGAGTAGAAGAGTAAATCAGTTTAGAAACAGGAGTAGAAGAGTAAATCAGTTTAGAAACAGGAGTAGAAGAGTAAATCAGTTTAGAAACAGGAGCAGAAGTAGTGAATCAGTTTAGAAACAGGAGTAGAAGGAGTAAATCAGTTTAGAAACAGGAGCAGAAGTAGTGAATCAGTTTAGAAACAGGAGTAGAAGAGTAAATCAGTTTAGAAACAGGAGTAGAAGAGTAAATCAGTTTAGAAACAGGAGTAGAAGAGTAAATCAGTTTAGAAACAGGAGAATCGAAGGAATAAAGTAGTATAAAAATAAGGGAGGAGTCGAAGGAGTAAATCAATTTGTTTTTGTTTTGGTAAATCATTAGAAAAAAAAACCAATGAATTGAGGAAGAATCAGATGAGAAAATCATTAGAAAAAAAGAATAGTCTGAGTTAACGTTACAGTGTCTCTGATCTAAGGTGTCAGACCACAATTTATGGATGGTCTAATCGTGAGTTGTCAAGGACACAATCAATTATTGATTCTTTAGTTAATTCAAGTGAAAGAGAAATATGGCGGTACTCGATTTAGCAGGGTAGGTGATGAGGAAAGTCTCATTTGTTCGAGGTAGGGAAATAGAGGTGAAATCTACAGTCCGGCATATAAAGTGTGTGTGTGTGTGGGGGGGGGGGGGAAGGGGGGGGGAGAAGGGGGGGGGGAGAAGGGGGGGGGGAGATAACAATGAAATGGTAAAATCCAGAAAATAAACGGTGGAGGGAAATAGAAGCGAAATTCTAAAATCCAACATATAAGACTGGGAGGGAAATAGAAGCGAAATTCTAAAATTCAACATATAAGATTGGGAGGGAAATAGAAGCGAAATTCTAAAATCCAACATATAAGATTGGGAGGGAAATAAAAGTGAAATTCGAAAATCCAACATATAAGATTGGGAGGGAAATAAAAGTGAAATTCTAAAATCCAACATATAAGATTGGGAGGGAAATAGAAGTGAAATTATAAAATCCAACATAAAAGATTGGGATGGAAATAGAAGTGAAATTCTAAAATCCAACATATAAGATTGGGAGGGAAATAGAAGTGAAATTCTAAAATCCAACATATAAGATTGGGAGGGAAATAGAAGTGAAATTCTAAAATCGAACATATAAGGTTGGGAGGGAAATAGAAGTGAAATTCTAAAATCCAACATATAAGGTTGGGACGGAAATAGAAGTGAAATTCTAAAGTCCAGCATTTATAAATTAGCAGGAAAATATAAGTGAATTTCTAAAATCCAGCAGATAAAATGTTCCGCATTTTTGTTTCATTCGTTCGATCTGAATAGAATCTTACAATACAGTGTTGAATTACAAACACATTTATGTCCCGATGCACCCGATATGCCGAGCTGTTTTCCCTAAATAACATTTAGGGACAGCCTAATGTATAGAAAATCTGAGCGCAAGCCCAATTGTGTGACGTCACCTGTCAAGGTCCACCGATACGAGCTACAGACGGCTGACATAACCTTACCCACAACCGTCACTAAAGGGTAATGTTCGATTCCAACCGACGGCTTCCGGGTTCACCCAGCCTTAAATGGGTACCGGATTTTTTTTCTGGGATAGTAAAGCGGCACGGGCGTAATATCGACCACATTACCCCAAAAATCATGTGCCGAAGGTGTGTAAAATGTATGGTCACTAACACCATATTCCCTATACGCCTCTTCGCGTGACGGGGGTATTTTACTTTACTTTTTTTACAACCGTCCCTGCTCGCAAAGCTAAAAACGTCACGCTGGTGGGGTTGAGCCCATGCCTATTTGCGGTTTGCTGCGATTTAGGAATATCCTCCAACATGTAACACATCTCTCTCTTGTATCACCGTCTCATCTCTTATCCCTCTGTCCACTTCTCCTTCACTTAAGTCCTTATCATCCTAGATGTAGCAGCATTTATCTGTGCCTCATCGTTTGTTATCGTTGTCCGCGTTCTCTAATGATGGCTGCATGTAGGCCGAAACGTCAGTATTTTGTTGTGTTCGTTTTTTTTGTGTGTAAAGTTGTCACCATACCTTGCAGGAGAGTACGTTACACCGTGTGCTGAAGTCGGATGTGTTGGGCCAAAAGGCGCAAATATCACAGTTATACTGTAAACCACAGCACAACGCAGACACACACACTTAACGTCCTCTTAAGGGCGGATGATGAAGAGTAATTCTGTAGTCTACTAGAATACTCTAGAATACTTGAGTCATCGGGCGAACGCAAGAAAGCAAGTACGTTACACCCCACTACTGGCCCCTTGCGATTTAACTCGTTTTAAAAGTCGGGGTAAATTTGGAAGCTCAGTCAGTCGGAAAAAAGGGTCACAGTCAAAAGCTGAAACTGGATCGCGTAGACAAGGCACCTGAGAGCAACAAAGCTGGAGGCTGCCAGCGACTCCTAGCTGATGACTTGGGCCGAGATCGGTAAACCAGAACCATCCAGACACAATTACACCTCTTCACAGTGCCTCTAGATAGAGGCAAGACAGTATTCTAAACAAGCGAGTAGAGATCAGTCTATTCTAGACAAGCGAGTAGAGATGGGTCTATTCTAGACAAGCGAGTAGAGATAGTCTATTCTAAACTAGCGAGTAGAGATGGGTCTATTCTAGACAAGCGAGTAGAGATCAGTCTATTCTAGACAAGCGAGTAGAGATCAGTCTATTCTAGACAAGCGAGTAGAGATGGGTCTATTCTAGACAAGCGAGTAGAGATCGGTCTATTCTAGACAAGCGAGTAGAGATGGGTCTATTCTAGACAAGCGAGTAGAGATCGGTCTATTCTAGACAAGCGAGTAGAGATCAGTCTATTCTAGACAAGCGAGTAGAGATGGGTCTATTCTAGACAAGCGAGTAGAGATCGGTCTATTCTAGACTAGCGAGTAGAGATCGGTCTATTCTAGACAAGCGAGTAGAGATGGGTCTATTCTAAACAAGCGAGTAGAAATCAATCTATTCTAGACAAGCGAGTAGAGATGGGTCTATTCTAGACAAGCGAGTAGAGATGGGTCTATTCTAGACAAGCGAGTAGAGATCGGTCTATTCTAGACAAGCGATTAGAGATCGGTCTATTCTAGACAAGCGAGTAGAGATCAGTCTATTCTAGACAAGCGAGTAGAGATGGGTCTATTCTAGACAAGCGAGTAGAGATGGGCTATTCTAGACAAGCGAGTAGAGATCGGTCTATTCTAGACAAGCGAGTAGAGATGGGTCTATTCTAGACAAGCGAGTAGAGATCGGTCTATTTTAGACAAGCGAGTAGAGATCGGTCTATTCTAGACAAGCGAGTAGAGATGGGTCTATTCTAGACAAGCGAGTAGAGATGTGTCTATTCTAGACAAGCGAGTAGAGATCAGTCTATTCTAGACAAGCGAGTAGAGATCAGTCTATTCTAGACAAGCGAGTAGAGATCAGTCTATTCTAGACAAGCGAGTAGAGATGGGTCTATTCTAGACAAGCGAGTAGAGATGGGTCTATTCTAGACAAGCGAGTAGAGATCGGTCTATTCTAGACAAGCGAGTAGAGATGGGTCTATTCTAGACAAGCGAGTAGAGATGGGTCTATTCTAGACAAGCGAGTAGAGATGGGTCTATTCTAGACAAGCGAGTAGAGATCGGTCTATTCTAGACAAGCGAGTAGAGATCGGTCTATTCTAGACAAGCGAGTAGAGATGGGTCTATTCTAGACAAGCGAGTAGAGATGGGTCTATTCTAGACAAGCGAGTAGAGATCGGTCTATTCTAGACAAGCGAGTAGAGATGGGTCTATTCTAGACAAGCGAGTAGAGATCGGTCTATTCTAGACAAGCGAGTAGAGATCGGTCTATTCTAGACAAGCGAGTAGAGATGGGTCTATTCTAGACAAGCGAGTAGAGATGGGTCTATTCTAGACAAGCGAGTAGAGATGGGTCTATTCTAGACAAGCGAGTAGAGATCGGTCTATTCTAGACAAGCGAGTAGAGATGGGTCTATTCTAGACAAGCGAGTAGAGATGGGTCTATTCTAGACAAGCGAGTAGAGATCGGTCTATTCTAGACAAGCGAGTAGAGATCGGTCTATTCTAGACAAGCGAGTAGAGATGGGTCTATTCTAGACAAGCGAGTAGAGATCGGTCTATTCTAGACAAGCGAGTAGAGATCGGTCTATTCTAGACAAGCGAGTAGAGATGGGTCTATTCTAGACAAGCGAGTAGAGATGGGTCTATTCTAGACAAGCGAGTAGAGATGGGTCTATTCTAGACAAGCGAGTAGAGATGGGTCTATTCTAGACAAGCGAGTAGAGATGGGTCTATTCTAGACAAGCGAGTAGAGATCGGTCTATTCTAGACAAGCGAGTAGAGATGGGTCTATTCTAGACAAGCGAGTAGAGATGGGTCTATTCTAGACAAGCGAGTAGAGATGGGTCTATTCTAGACAAGCGAGTAGAGATCGGTCTATTCTAGACAAGCGAGTAGAGATCGGTCTATTCTAGACAAGCGAGTAGAGATGGGTCTATTCTAGACAAGCGAGTAGAGATGGGTCTATTCTAGACAAGCGAGTAGAGATCGGTCTATTCTAGACAAGCGAGTAGAGATCGGTCTATTCTAGACAAGCGAGTAGAGATGGGTCTATTTTAGACAAGCGAGTAGAGATGGGTCTATTCTAGACAAGCGAGTAGAGATCAGTCTATTCTAGACAAGCGAGTAGAGATCGGTCTATTCTAGACAAGCGAGTAGAGATGGGTCTATTCTAGACAAGCGAGTAGAGATCGGTCTATTCTAGACAAGCGAGTAGAGATCGGTCTATTCTAGACAAGCGAGTAGAGATGGGTCTATTCTAGACGAGCGAGTAGAGATGGGTCTATTCTAGACAAGCGAGTAGAGATCGGTCTATTCTAGACAAGCGAGTAGAGATGGGTCTATTCTAGACAAGCGAGTAGAGATGGGTCTATTCTAGACAAGCGAGTAGAGATCGGTCTATTCTAGACAAGCGAGTAGAGATGGGTCTATTCTAGACAAGCGAGTAGAGATGGGTCTATTCTAGACAAGCGAGTAGAGATCGGTCTATTCTAGACAAGCGAGTAGAGAGGGTCTATTAGAGATGGGTCTATTCTAGACAAGCGAGTAGAGATGGGTCTATTCTAGACAAGCGAGTAGAGATGGGTCTATTCTAGACAAGCGAGTAGAGATCGGTCTATTCTAGACAAGCGAGTAGAGATCGGTCTATTCTAGACAAGCGAGTAGAGATGGTCTATTCTAGACAAGCGAGTAGAGATGGGTCTATTCTAGACAAGCGAGTAGAGATCGGTCTATTCTAGACAAGCGAGTAGAGATCAGTCTATTCTAGACAAGCGAGTAGAGATGGGTCTATTCTAGACAAGCGAGTAGAGATCGGTCTATTCTAGACAAGCGAGTAGACAAGCGAGTAGAGATCTAGTCTATTCTAGACAAGCGAGTAGAGATCAGTCTATTCTAGACAAGCGAGTAGAGATCGGTCTATTCTAGACAAGCGAGTAGAGATGGGTCTATTCTAGACAAGCGAGTAGAGATCGGTCTATTCTAGACAAGCGAGTAGAGATGGGTCTATTCTAGACAAGCGAGTAGAGATCGGTCTATTCTAGACAAGCGAGTAGAGATCAGTCTATTCTAGACGAGCGAGTAGAGATCGGTCTATTCTAGACAAACGAGTAGAGATGGGTCTATTCTAGACAAGCGAGTAGAGATGGGTCTATTCTAGACAAGCGAGTAGAGATCGGTCTATTCTAGACAAGCGAGTAGAGATGGGTCTATTCTAGACAAGCGAGTAGAGATCGGTCTATTCTAGACAAGCGAGTAGAGATGGGTCTATTCTAGACAAGCGAGTAGAGATCGGTCTA